>JXWZ01002952.1:0-15254 GCA_000956215.1 Anopheles farauti No. 4 | reverse complement strand
CGCTATAAAATTCCCACCCAAACGCTTCCCGGGCGAAACGGTTCTCGGTGGGCCAAGGCTTGCTTAAAACTGCTTACAACGCTTGACGGTGGCGGTTTTCCGTGCGAGCCATTTCTTTGTCTTGGTCGTAATGTGCCGGGCACGAATAAACGAAGAAAGCGAGCAAGTGAAAGAAAAAAAAAACGACGACGACACATTGAAAGATGCTGAAAACTGAGAACTGAGCTGCCCTGTTGTTTTTCCGTGCCATTCGTCCCGGTTTTGCTTCCCTTTTCCTTAACGACTGACAGCGACTGCAGCTCAGACTGTTGACAGCACCAGGAGGGGAGGGGGAGGGGGGGTATGAGTGGGAAAAAGGGGATGAGGTTTTATTTCTCTACAACTCTCCGATACCACCGCACGCAAGAAACGTGCGAGCAGCTGAATCGGCACGGCTAGTTGAGTCAGGCGAACGTGGTGGCTCTGCAGCCTCGTCAGCCGGGGTGGTAAATTGAAAAACTATAACAAGAACTAAACCAACTGACAGATCGAATAAGTTTCCATCCGATCGATTCGGGAAGGGAAATCATACACACACACCACGGGAATCGAACGCGTTGCTCCTGAGCGCTACGCTTGCCAGACGGTACTGGATCACTATGGAGTTGTTCGGAATTGTGATTTTAAATATGTAATGAAATATTAAATTGGAATTAAATTTAGATTTTTATACACGTAATTGGAGGAAAAACTAAAAAATTTCTCGACTTTTTCGAGACGTTAGTTTTGACTATTTCGTAAACGAATTATAAGCTCAAGTGTTATACAAATTAAAACTACTGAGTATAAAAACCAAATAAAATTGTTTTTTATTGCGTTCAATATTTATTCGGTTTAATTTATTGGCGATTTTAGAGTCATGTTTTATTAAGAATGAACTGCTTCTCGGCTTACGTTTGCTTACTCTAACGAACAGAACGGAATCCTTTTAATTATGTCCTACAGCGTCTGCCACTGTGCAGTTGCGTTTTTTTTGTTTTACCTCCCCCATATCTAAATGACAAACACAGGTAGGGGCCAGTGAAGTGGAAGTGGATTGAGTGCTTACGCTGGGGATTTGCTTCATATATTTCCGCTCATAGCTGTCATGTGGCACTCAAGGCAGCGGTAGCAGCGAAATAATAAGCAACGGGCAGAAGCAACAACTTGTCACGAGATACGAGCTGCCTGCTGGAAATGGCACAAAACTTTTTCCCGCACCGCTTTCCCCAACCGGTTTTGTTCTGTCGAATGTGTTGCTTCCTTTGCAGTCTCCACACGGCACTGTCTCGGTTGGGTTTGGTTTTTTCCCCCCCAGCAGATACCCATCTTTTGTGCACGTGTGTGTGTGTTTTTGTGTGATGGAGGAAGTAAAGTATTGGCAAGTTTTTACATCCGTCCGTGTAAGTGCAGTGCGCGTCGATGTGGAAGGTGTGAAAAAATAAAAAAACCATCACACGTTTGAAGTTCACACTCACTGCGCATTGTGCATGCAGGTGTGAACGAGTGCCAGCCGTGTTCATTTCGGGCGGTGCATCGGCGTGCGATGCAAATTACACTGCCAGTGGTGTTGATGAAGCGGTTTGACGAGGGATAACGAAAATTGTACATTTTCAGTCGATACGTGCATTTGTGACCGCATTGTTTTAATTTGGCCCACGAACAAATGGGCAGCTGGAAGAAACTTTTTTGCGTTGGGTTATGGATTGTGTAAGAAATTATTATGGAAAATTATGAAACTATTTTTCGCTAATCTAATTGATACCTTTTTTCTTAATCCAACTCTAGGTTAATTTGTTTCGGATTTAGCTAGAGAATTGGTAATAGGACGTACTAATAAATTGTACAAAATGTTGTTGCGTTTCAAACTGAACACTGAGGCCTTTTTCGTTTAACAAACGATCGTGAGCATAGCAGAAATGCTACGAAAATCCACCGAAAAAAAAAGAAATTATCACAACCAGCCGCTAC
Source organism: Anopheles farauti No. 4 (assembly GCA_000956215.1). NCBI lineage: Eukaryota > Metazoa > Arthropoda > Insecta > Diptera > Culicidae > Anopheles > Anopheles farauti No. 4. Next base: position 13,265 of record JXWZ01002952.1, on the reverse strand, counting down.
ATGTCCGACGCGGTATTTTCCATCGCGCAATGGAACCATTTAAATATTGATGGTATAATCTACCATTTCCCGTTCGTGCAGCATTTTGTCGTTGTTTTTTTCGTCTCCCGAACGCATCCGGATGGCACAGTAATAACTGCAAACCTTCAAAGGAAGGCAGGAGGCGAGTCCCGTGTGGTCAGCATTGTTTGAACCTTCATAAAAAGGTCACTAAATAGTAGAAAAAGCGCCCAATAGTTCGTGGTTGGCTGCATCGTACTACGTCATGGAGTATTTTTTTCTTCTTCTTTTGAGTGCTGTTGTGATCCGTTGTCAGCGAATTTCTGGTTTGGTTGAGTATTGGAACGCATCAGGATACCCGGTTTTTTTTCACTAAAGACCTCTTCCGTACACCAGCGCAATGCCCAACTTCATCTGAGCTTGTTTTGCTCGTGTGTGAGATTTGCTCGTTCTTTGAACCTCATATGCTCTTTAGCGCACATTTAACCCGAAGCACAACAAAAAAAGGGACTGAAAGTATGCGAAATATTTCACCCTCCCCTTCATATGCATTGGAAAATGGCAAGCAGGGGGGATGAGAATCGCGAATGTAAACGAGAATGAAATATGCAGTGCAATTGTTTGCTGATGAAACAATCCATTTCGTGCGTGGTTGGTTGATTTGAGTTCGGTGCGATACAGCGTTTCGCATTCCGCGAGTGAGAAAGCGATTTCGATGCACGACTCCGAATCCCCGGCGATGCGTTTCAGATGGTGGGGAGTTTTATTTCAAGCCTTCCGTGGCATATCGACACTTGATACGGGTTCATCGTCGCGCAACAAACCTTGACTTAATTACGGAAATTCAAACAGATCGTCTGTGAATCCAAAAAAACAATTGAAACTCAATTCATTTATTTAGATTTTTTGTTTTCACAGGCTATCGCCTAGAAGCAATTTGCCGTGAAGTTAGAGAGAATTGGAGTGATTTTTTGTAAAATATGCGCTATTTACAGGACTTTTTGTTCGCAAAATTTAAAACCGATAAGTGCATCATAAATTGAATAGAAGTTAAATAACTTCACTTACGCTTATTTTTTACGATCGAATACAACATCTACTATGTGGTTGTGTTTTATTAAGATATCTGGTTAAAAAATAAATAATTTCAGAGTAAATTAAACTGCATTTGCTCATAAACGCCTAAATGTATGCAATTTGTTTTTTTTTTAAATATTTTTGTGTTAATGAAATAATTTTATTTTGGCGCTCCTGGCAAATGGCATTGACATCAAATAAATTTCTTATAAATAAAATATTATTGTAAAAGGCCTTACAATGTAGAAATATCAAGCATCGACTTCGATTTCACACAAATTTGCGTGTTTTTCAACTGTTTCTAGTAGCATGGTAAAATGACGAAATGTTCAAACATTGCATGTATAATCGTTTCATCGAATTGAAAAGAAATTTAACACGAACATTATACGGCTACACGGTGCAGAACTAGACCCGCGGAAAAGCTCCACACGAAAGAGTTGAACTCGATCAGCCCGATTGTAATCGGGGAGCATATCCAGTGGAATTCGTTACTAGCCTTTGGGATAGTTTCGTGGAGTTGTACATTATTTACACTGGGTCTACACCGACGGAGCCGTAGCTGCACTTGTATCGAATCGGATCAGGTGTTTTTTTGCCCGGGAAATGTACTCCGTTGCGTGTTTTTTTTGCGGTCGCTTTAGGGCCCCATTTTATGCGGTGCTGCCCATTCATCCCATCGGCATTAATCACAACACTGGTGGAATTGGGCGCCGTCCGGCAGCACTTATCGCCCGGTAGCCGTTCCGGGAAGGGATTTTTGCGGTCGAGGATGGAACTTTTCGTTGCAGCTTAGTGCAGTTTCCATGCGGTGGCACCGTATGGACTGTGCTGGCCGCCGGTTGTTGTGGTACATACGAAACAGGTTGACCGGGAATGTAATGCGAGAGAAAAAGGGGAAAAAACAACGAAATAAAAGGAAGCCTCCGGCAAGCCGGGAAAACTAATACACGTACCGGGTTTTGACCGGTTTCGGTCCGATGCGAAAGTTGCTCCTCGTTCGCTCGGTTTTCCATCCGGGCAAATTAGTTACGAGCATGAACTGCAGTTTTATAAATAAAAATTCAACCACCAGCGTGGGGTCATGGGTTGGAACCCTCATGTTCGCTCGCAGATGATGATAGGCAACGACGACGACGACAAAGACGAACCACCATCGGCGGCGTACCGAAAGGCGAAAACGCGACTGGAAGGCACGGGACGCTACAGTGCGAGTGTGTTTGTGTTTTCTTTTTCGTCCGATTGTTACTACTACAATGACCCGAACGGTCCGCAGCCAGCTGTGCGGCCGCATCCAGGAAGGAACGACGATCATCACGAAAGCAAATGACGACCACGGTGGCAGATATTGCTTCCTGCTTCGAAGCTACCGTGTGCTGCCCTGCATGCGCCCACAAGCGCTTTCCCCGTGAGAGCCCTCCCACCCACCCCCGGGGCCCGAGCTGCCAACGCGAACGGAAACAATGGCACCAGACGTCGGACGCGTTCGAGAAGCACGATAGGGGAGGGGGGCAGGCGGTGAGGAAAAATAAATGAAAATATGTAACTTCGCATCGCACACTGTGCCCATACCTTTTTTCCGTGTCGTTTTCGGCTGTCTGCTTTGTGAGCGTGGTGGAAAGTGGTGGCATTTTTTCCCGACCTTTGGTGAACCTGTTCTTTTTTTTTTGTTCCAGCTGACCTGCGTTTTCTGTCTTCTTTGAGGCGTTGTTTGTCGCGCATTGTTGCACTGCTGGTTGCATCTTGCCAACCGGAAGCGCTGATCGCACACAAGTCGCACACAACGTGCGACAGAAGGTTTTATGGGGTTTGGCACGGGAAGGGTCTCTATGTTGTTGTCACCTGGTGCCCAGAGCGACTGGCTGGACTTGTGCCTGGCACAAGACAATCTTTCGCAGCACGGACACTTAGTGGGGGTTGGAAAATGTAGTGATATGTTATTAACCGCCTTTCTTTGTAGTTGTTAAACGCACTTGGTTGTCGTGAAGGAAACAGAACCAAAGTGTGTTTTTAATTTTAAATGTTCTATTGTTGGTTTTTTTTATATGAGAAGTTTTTTTATATTTATTTCATGCTTTGCATGAAATGTGAGTAATTTTATGAAGGAAATGAAGTTTCAGCACCGTTTGTAGAAATTTAACAAAACGAATAAAAACGAAAAAACGAAAGCGAAACGAAAACGAAAGGTTTTGATAAATTTTTTACTCGATTCTAAAATGTTGTGACCATTTTGGAGTTCCATTTTCGAGAATTTATCAGAAAATATTACAGAACTGTTCAATACACTCGCGATTGCGATCTACTTTTGAGCAGTGTGCGCTGTGTTTTGCCTGAAACGTCACTAAAAACGCTATCGTACGTTTCGTGTAATACAAGATACGCAAAGAGTCAAAAACTCTCATGACTGCTGCTTTCGACGCCGTCGGAATGACGCGTCCATCCCCACAGAAGGTACCCTCGTTCCGCACGCCCGAGTTAAACGTTACCTGAGAAACTCAAGTGCACCTGAAATCGTCCAACCGGAACCAGTTCATCGTTGCGCCACCACCGGCACGGCACGAAACGAGATCAAATCTCATAAAACGATCGCCGAAAAACGTTGCGACGCGGCAATAGAGCAATGGGAAAATGCTGCGCAAATAAAATACACAACTAGGCGAACCATTCGCCACCAGTGGCCAGGTGTTCCTTGTGGTGTTAGTGTGTCTAAAATGTGGTCCGTAGTCGCAGACCTAGCTGCCTAGGGAAGGTTATTGTCGCAGACGGTATTTCGGGGAAGCCTCATACACTCATAATTTTGAGACTTCTCACGGCATCGTAGCCATTCCCGGTGACTGCAGCAAGTTCGCGGTAGCCCAAGAAGAATCGGTTGACCTACCAAGTGTGCCGTGTGGAATGAATTGCCGGTTGGCGTTTGGCTCGCTGGCTGGTGTCCTTACGCGGTCGGCAGGTTGAGTCACCGCCTCCCTTCGGGGTGATGTCAGGCGTCCCTTCGTCGGTGTAATTACGGGGTGTTTCCTGGGTGACAGACATTTCTGTTCGTATTCGGCCCGCGCTCAACTCTTATCGACATCAAATTTGCAGAACGGGGCTCCGATGTTCACAGGAAGCAAAAATGGCTGCGTCAGTTTTCCATCGTCTGGGGTAACTTTTTCCGCATGACAGTTTCACCCATGCCAGGGAAATAGTTGCGCCGTGAGTGTTACGGAAAAAAGTAGCTTTCTACCGTATTCACATGCCATTGGAAAGATTTATGTCACGCATGTTCGATGCAGGATAAGGGGGCAGGGAAGGTGGGTGGTGGTGTTCTAGAAGAATACATTTATGGTAACGTTCGTTCTTTTCTTTTAATTTCCTATAGGAAATTAGGAAATTTATTAATACTAGCTTAGGTAATATTTTCTGCACTTGGCAGCGATTCTTTGTGAATTTTGTAGTTGCAATTGAAATCGTTATTTTGTTTTATGTAACTAAATTGTAGACTTATTCGAAATAAGTGCAATTATTGAGCATGATATATCTATTTTTTTAAATTTAATATTGAGCATGAGATAAAATATTGACTTTTCATGAAAAATTATTAGTGAGTTTTTTAAATTTCGTATTATTAATGTAATTTATGTAATCATGACAATTGAATAAAATCACAAGTTTCTAGTCATGCGTCGAAAGCACTACAAATTATGTCGTTTGTGAGAATGATTTTGCAGAATATGATAAAAAAAAATTCAAGCACTTTTGAAAGCGGAGCTGTGAAGCAACTTTGCAAGCGAACGCCACTAATGAGGTTAGTTTATTCCTGCCCCGGTGCACTTTGAACAAAGACGTATGCAATAGTTATCTTCGTTGGTAAAACAAAAAAAAAACAGAATAACATTATTAAAATGACAAACGTGTGTGTGTGTGTTGGCGCATGGGAAGAAACATTTCAACAACAACTTTGAGCCGTGAATAAAGCCAAGCGTATTAATTTACACAACTCATCACGGTGTGTATAATCTAGCGGTTCGCTACATGACATAACGCAGCATAACGACTCGCAAAGCATTCTATGATGATGATACGTTCATCAATGTAGGGGCACAAAAAAGTAACCTCGCTGTATTTTTCTATTTTTTTTACCCCACACTGTTTGCGTTCAACTTTCCGCCCGCCAAACAAGTGACGACCTAATGTGTGGTTAGTTTATGGTGTTTTCTTTTTAATTGCACTGCTTGAATTGTCTGTTCGTTCTCTCTCTCTCTCTCTTTCTCTCTCTCTCGTTCGCTTCCTGTGCTGCCATGCTTTGTAACATGAAACTGAATCGCATCCTGAGCGAAAGCGTGGTGCTGGTGTTTGAGTTTTATCTTGCGCGCAATCCTCGGCCCGCTAATCCGCTACGTCTCGGGACGGGATAGCGAACCGAATGGAGTGTGATTCAACCGCACCGGGAGTTGGCTTGTGCATGGTGCGACCGCAAAAAACGCCAACCGCCTAATGGATGTTATTTATTTACACAAAATACCATGAATTTTAAAATGAAAAATGCTTTCCCGCCCCGTCCCGGGCCGGGCCGTTGTTTTATTCAAACTCATTTTGAAGGCTGATTATTTTCGCTGGATGCAACCGTGCCCGGGCCGGTTGCCGGGTCGGACGAATTCATCGCCACAGTTTTCGGGTGAAAGGGAGCGGTTTCAAATGGGTTCTTTTTTTTTTGTTTTTGGGACGTGGAGGGTTGCTAGGCGCAAGGAATGAGGCTGCTTAATCACCTCAAATTTGAACAATCTCAAATCTTTTGATTCTGTAGCCGTGTGGCAAGGTGAGCATGAATAAAACGTACCGGCCGGCCGGCTTGTTGGACGATGATAATGAAGGGGTAGTACGGAAGGCGATAATGGTGATGGTGGTGGTGGTGGTGTTGAAACAAATCTTTTGGTCGCTCGACCCGGGTGGTTCCGGTACCTGGTCGGGCGCATCATGGTGCACCGTGGTGCACCGTAACGTTTGCTGATCCGTTGCTGAGTGGGTGTGAAGCCGATGCTTATGCGCTCTCGCACCGAAATCTCCCCATAATCGCCACTTGTTGTGCCCGAAAGGGGTGCGAGGGTTTCACCTTTCAGTGCCGAGGGCTTGGGCCGGTTCCCACGGACCGAGATTCCTTGCCATCATCCATTACCGTGGAGCTGCAAAGCGGTTCGGAGGTTCGCACGGATTTGTTCCGGATGCGAAATGCGATACTTTAGGTTAACCGATCTGGATGCATTATTTTTCAGGCAAGAAATGGGCGAAAAAGGTGCGCATTTCTAGTAGGATTAGGAGCGGGTATACCCACACACACACACAGACAGTGGTAGGATGCATAAGAAGGCACTTTTAGCTGTAGAGAAACATGTTTGTGGTGATTAAGCAAGCTCACGTAAATCATCTTACGGGCTTAAGCTGTACACATTAAGACGCAAGGTGATTGCAATTTATATACAAATAATTCAATGTTAGCTGAGATTATTTGAAAGGTGGTGTTGGCTTTAGTAATGGCTTTATAAATAGAAGTAATGAAGAAAAAAATAATATGACTCTTTACTTACAGCATCCTTTGCTAGATAAAAAACAACAAACTATGAATATAGGGTTCGATTATTTAAGATAATTTTCAACTGATATTTCGAAATCGAATTGTTATGCTAATTCTTAATTGAAATATTTATTATTGCTATTTCGTGTATTCTTCAAGAGATCTGAAAATATTTATTTCATAGATCTATAGTTTAATCTCTTGAAAAATGGTTTATATTTACAGGAGTGCAGGAAAATAAAGTCATTTGTGATATGTTTTCTATCGTTAAAAGAATGATTAATTACACTACAAAATCGGTGTATTATTGTAAAAATAAATTTCGTTCATAAAATTAATTTGTATTGAATATGGAACATGCGGGAAAAATTCCCCTTTGGTTTATTGAAAGCACAACTGAGCAATTTCAAGCTCAAAATTCAAAACTTAAACATGTTTAGGTAAATTTGAGACAAAAATGGCACCGAAAAACGTCCTGAACGCTTTTTACTCTAACTTGACGCAGGAATAATTGAAGTAATAGCCACGAACGTTTGGGAAACGTTCAGCTGATGAATTTCCCAGATAGAAGATAACAGAGCGCTCGCTCGGTTGCAATGTTGCACGTGCATCGTTTGTCTGGCCAGTTTCCCGTTCCACTCATCAAAGAACCGAAAACGGTTCGTTTAACTGGAAGTACCGGCCTACGGTTGCGCGGTGGACCCAGTTTTTCCATTAATTTTCATCTCACGCAACGGCCCAGCAGTGCTGGCTGGTTAGCAGCCTCAATGGGCTGAGATATCCGACGGGTGTTTCTCGGTGGATCCAATTTCCGCAACGGAGCTCGTCTCGTCGGTACAGAAATTTGCACATTTGAGTAACAGCCGGCAGTTGGGCAGTGTGTGTGTGTGTGTGTTTTTTTTTCACTCGTCTTTCCAACCGGTAGTGTCACTGCTTCCATCCTCTCTACTCTCTCTCATACACACACACACACGTAGAGGCAAAACTGCGGCGGTAATTAGGACCACTGGGATGCGCTTCTGTCATCGTTTGCCGTTCGAAGGGGCGAAAGATACACTTTAACCGCTTCCATGATTCCGGAACTAATCCATCAGTGGCAGTAAAGCCTCACCAGCGGCGATACGCTTGCCAGGAGCGCCGTGGAGGTGGAGCATAATTTATGATGAGCGTATGAGGAACGAAGAGGCACATGCGGCAAGTATTAGCGGATACGGTGGCCGGCGAACGGCGAAACCACAGGGAAGGAGTGAAAGGAGAGCCGACAAACACATATTTAAAAAAGAAGCGAGTGAGCTCTCGGAAACACTGATGCTGCTGTCATAAAATGAAATTTATGGTACGCATCAGCTGAAACACCCTTGACAGAGTGGTGCCCAAAGTTCCCGAGTTCCCTTTTTGCTTGGACCGGGGCCCGATGATATGCAAGCCGCGCGAAGTGGATCAGACCACATGCTCCCACGTGCAGGGGACAGAAGCAATGAAGTAGCAAACTGTACGTGGCAAAAAAAAGAAGGGAAACCCCAAAACGGACGTGAAAGCTAGGTGAGCCTAGCGCGGCGCGGCAGACATATTCGCCGCGATAAATTTTGATTATATCACACGGCTGCAACACAAACACCTCCAGCGAGAACTCCGCCGGATGTACAGCCCGTTGTGGATAATTCTGTCAGGCCTCTGGACTTTTTTTTCTGTGTTCACCCACCATCGGAGCAAGTTGGAGAAAATGTTTGCCTAACTGGAACCTGTGCTGCCTCACACACCGAAAAAAAACCTCGTAACTCCTCTACATCTCCCGTGTTAACGATGGGTCAAGCGATTTTTTTTTCTCGTGCGACCCATTCCATCCCACCTCGTTGCTGCTTTTAGCGCCTGTCGGCCTAATGTGACCCGGGGCGCAGCGCGCTTGAGCTGCAATTTATCGATGCAAGTTTCGCTTGGAGCCATCCGCGCTGGAGCGGTGAATTACAGCAGCGTGTTGACAAAAGTGTTATGCGCGCGAGCTGAGCGAGTCCATAATTCATGGCCTAATAGCCCACGGGTGAGCGTGGTGTGGTTTGGTGACGTTGCCGTGCGTCGGTGTTACCATCATCAAAGGGCTTAATTGTAAGCTTCTTAACTATTTTTTGTTGGTTTGGTTCCGTTCCGCTTTGACACGCCATTAATTTTTAGACAGACAGACGCAGCTGCAGTGATTTTTTAAATTATTTTTTAATGATCATTTTTTTTGACTTCGGTGGAGTTATAAATAAGCAACTGCTCACGAAGGAGGCGCAAGGTTTTTTCCTTTAGTTATGTACTAAATGGAGGCGCCTGGTACTTCACATTAGGTTTATTAGAAATTTAAGTTAAAACGATTTAATAGTTTTTATATCGTTATTGTTTAAGTAAAGTTTCCAACTAAATTGAATAAAGCTTGACATAAAAAATACAAAATTAATATTTCGATTGCAGCAAACGCTTGAGAAATGTACACGTAAATGGGGAACAAAATGTGCGAAAATGCCATACATTTCAGTGAATCATTTGTACTACGTGTACAAAACATTTGCTGGTAGATTTAACCTATTCACCCGGTTAGAAACTAATATACTGTCTGTTAAGCGGTAGTCAACCGCATGACATAATTCGCTGCTCTAGATAATAGGCAGCAGGCTTATTGTTTCACAAGCAACTCACTCACACACACAATTGATCGTCGTGAGGAACTTAAGTCATTCACTCGTGTGTTGCATAAGCCGTTCCACCCGAAACGCAACAATGGCGCTGAGTACAGTTTCTTCGAATGACGCAATCCGACGAATTTTGGTTCCGTGGGCCTGGGCGACCTACGCAGCGTGTCGAATAATTGTCGCGATTGTTGTTTACAATCGGTGCGTTCACCGCCGTTGTTCGGCGAGATAAGAGGGATCCAATTTACGTTGCGCCCGCAAGGGCGGGGAATGGAAAACAAATATGCGAGCAAGCGAGCGCGTTTGCAAGGATCGCACAAGGGAAAGGGGAAAGCTGAAGAATCCGGCGGCACACAAAGACATATTTGCTGGCAAGCGTTGTAATGGGAGGCAACCGTTTGTTTGCTGCAGCGTTACGCACTGGGTTCCCGGGGCTCAAGCAGTGCCGTGGCGTTAGGCGCAAGATGTATGGGCGAAATAAATCATTTTATTATTGCACCGTACGGTGAGATTGCTCACCGAGCGCCCGGCGGGTCATATGTTTCATCAGCCACGGTTGACAAATAGCCACCGGCCAGTTTTAGGTGAGCTTTTCGCGAGACGACGAGCGAGACAGTGGCGGGCACGAACGGGTCTCCTGCAGTAACGCCCAGTCTGACGCTTGTAAACGGCGTGGAAGGCGTTGCATGATTTATGTACGTCCGGAAGGCATCACCGTGACAGACGTAAGAAGAAGGGGGAGAGAGAGAGAGAGAGAGTGTGTGTAAAAAAAATCCACCACTTCCTCCGAAAACTCAAGCCTCAAACGAGTTGACGAGACTCGCAAAGGAAGAGGTTATGAAATTTCATCTCCACACACATTCTGGAGCCACCCCGCGAGCGTTCGAAAAGGGGGGATGGGGCGAAGCTCCAACTCACGACTCGTGGCAGATGATTGGGAACCACACGACACGGCACGGTGCGTACGTAAAAGTCAGTTCGGTTTTCAATCTTATGGCCCCGGGAAAAGTTTTCGCTCGGCAATAAAGTGGAATAAAATTCGTATCTATGCGTGGGCCTTGTGGCTTGTATTTTCGGGCCACGTGCCGGGTCTGTTCTTAAGCAGGCTGTTAGCGCACCGAGCCGGGCCGCCCTCTGTTGATCCCGTTGTTGATACATTATCGTTATTGGGTCGGTGTTGTTGCCATGCCCGCAACAACCCCTCCGAGATCAGGCTTTGATTATTTTGCTCGCCAATGCTTGCGGTGGCAATGAAAACCTAGCTGACTTTGCACCGTCGGCATATTGGTCGCATCGTAGATTCCGGTTGTTTATCTGTTTTGTAACGAATGCCCCGTCTCGTCCGGTTTGGTGTCCCTCCGTTATCAATTTCCAGCCACTGCCCAGCGGCCGAACCGGACCGGACTGTTTATGTGCACGGGAGCAATCAAAATTTCATCTGCACATGCGGGCTGTCGAAGCCGTATTTGTTTCGTTTCCTGTGTAGCAGGTAGTTTAAAATATGTAAATTACTGCCCCTGCACTTACACACACACACACACACACACACACACACACACACACACACACACACACACACACACACACACACACACACACACATATACACTCATCGGTCAACGGCTTTGGGACCGGCGTAAAACCCTGGCCACACAAACAAGGGATGCTTTCAATGTGATTAGATGAAAGGCTCTTGTCGATAGCGGCGGCGGAAGGATGGCAACTTGGACTAATGCGGTGCGTTCTCAGGAACGATGCGGCGGTAACCGAGCGGATCGGAACCTTCGGTAGTGTGGTAGCATGTAGCTTTTGTGCACCGGTGCACGATTGCTGATGATGTGCGGTAGTAGTTTTGTTCCGATCTGGGGGTCAAAACTAATGGGTAAACACAGTGGAAGCACCGTAAATAGACACTGTTTGTTGATGCGGGTTCGGTGGGTTTTCGGAGTAAGATCGATCGATTAAAAATGCATTTTAATTTCTACTTCTTGAGCTCTGCCTGTGCAAGTTTCCTTATAGTGAAAATCTTTGCTAAACAAAGGAGGGCAGAACGATAACGATCAGTTTTCGATCCCATATGAGCTTGGAAATATGTATTGTTTATAAATTACTCGAAACTTAATCTCAAAGTGGAGCTCTAGGATAAATAATTGCGATGTATTTTGTATTATCGAGACTATTTTTCTATACTTTGATAATAATCTAAGCCGTTATTTAGTTCTTTTTTTTAAATGAGTTAACAAGTTACATGACTATGATTTTTTTTAGATATTTTAAGACGGCCTTAACTGAAAGTTTAAACTTATATGGCAAATTTAATTTTTTATTTTTATTCATATTGTTTTTCTATATGTATAGATATATCAGCATTATATGCTTTAAGTTGTAAGTCAATATTATCTTCAAAGAGTCAAATAAGGACAACACTTGTTAGGTGATGAGCTTTTTTTTTTCGTTTAAAATATATTATTTATTTATTTCAATCCATAAATACTGATCGTTCGATACAATCCAAGCGTAAAGTACATTTTTTGTCGACCAATTATCGTACATTTTCATTCTTGGTGATCTGTTTATCAGACCCGAAACGGTCTTGAATGATCATGCCTTCAACAAATATTGGGCAACATTTTCAAACTTGACCCTCTGCATTCCAACCATCTTTCGACGCTTGGTCATCTGTTGCCACAGCCATGGCGAACACTATTTGTCATTAGATTCGAGAAGCTTTGAGCACATTCCATTCCGAACCCCGGCGGGAACGATTAGTGCAACCAACCAACGACGACCACGAAAAACAATAGCTCGATAGCTCCCCACCCGGTGTGGGAATGTGCAGCAAAACGAGCGGCATTTTGTGTGGCGCGTCCACTATTACGAGCGAAAGTATTATGATAATGATGATGATAGCGGCAATAACCATGATAATAACGAAGCTAATATAAAATTCAATTGAATGGAACCCATGCACAACAATAACTCGGCATCAAAAATTTAACATTTCATTTCGGTCACCGCCTCCCGCCTCACGCCACCCAGGCTTGCCGCGGGATGCAATTGCAAATGGTGGTCATATGTTTGAAGTTTCGCCCATTTCGTCTCTTCCGCGCGTTTGGGGAACGCGAAATGGGCCACGCATGCAGTGAATGCACTTGTGTTCGTGCATGCAGTGAAGGACGCGATGCGGTTTTTGGGCTCCCGGAGCGCTCGTAAAGCTAATGAATGTTTACGGCACGGTACGGGCTGGCCGGCCGGCACGAGATGGGAGGTTCATGTTGCCGCCATCGCTGGGAAACTCCATTAATTATTTTCTCTACAATACGCGTTATGCACCGAGGCTGGTTAGTGGGTGGAAGATTTTCTATGCCCTGCCGGTTATGAGTGTTAGTGTGTGTGAGAGAGAGGTATTGTTTGTGTGTATGTTTATTTATTTTTCGCGAAAGACGATTGCTGTAAAAGTAGTAAAATTTTGCGCTTAAATCTGTTAAAGCTCACCTAATTTGTTTTCTTTTGTGGAACGGAAATGGCGGCTGTGTAATAGAATACATTGCTAGAACCCATCCGTGCCCATGCCAACCATAAAGTGCTCGTTCATGTCCGTGCCTTGGCTCAAATTACTCGCCGGTCGGATGTATAAACATTGTGACCAGCACCGCAGCGCCCGGAATTGCATGCAGAAACACATTTCCCGGAATTAATATCTATTGCTGCACCGAAAGCGGAAGCTGACCGTTGCTTTGGCCACAGTGGTAAGTCTATTAGCCTCCTAAATGACGCTTTGGGGTCTGTGCATTTAATTGGAGTCTGCCTCAGTAAAAGCGCGAATCGCGCGAACGCTAGAACCTGACTGTGACCTTTCATTCGAGAGCGCTTTGAGGGCAATTGATTTCATCCGGCAAAACTCACGAAATCAAAACAACACCGAACGCAAATGCCAGCGCGCACTCGTAGTGGAAAAGTGAAGCCGG
>JXWZ01002951.1:0-18470 GCA_000956215.1 Anopheles farauti No. 4 | reverse complement strand
GTGTGTGGATGCGTGTGTGAAAGGGTTCTGGGATTAAGGACTAAAGAACCCTTGGAAACCGCTGGATGATGAATGGGTAGAGATAGTAGCGTCGGTCCATAAACACTACGGATAATTAAGTCGTAGAGAGAGAAAATGAACACAAAAAAGAGCATTCCGTACGTTGCGGAAGCGTACGAGTTTTGAGGGCGTTTTGGGTGCTTCTCGGTTTCTATTTGATACTCCCGTGCTTTGGAGCGTGTGTGAGTTGCAAAAAAAAACGAGCTTGCTCGTATATCGTTGATTGCTTTGCAACTGAAACAGGCACGACACGGATCATTCAAATTCATGTGTAGGATGTTGAACGGGGAGGAGTTTGGAATCCTGCTACGAGTATGCAATGAGACGCTTCTCTCTGTCTCGTTCTGCCTCTTTGATGCACTACTGCCGACGAATCTTAGCTACATGAAACGGAGGCAAGTGGGCAATAGGTGCGTTGGGTTGTTCAAATTTCTATCTAGGATCCTTCCGGTCCGCCATTTCTGCGCTTGACATTCTCTCTCTCTCTCTTACACACACGCGCGCACACACACACAAATACTCTTACATCCGCGAGCCCTTCTGCTGCAGCACCTTCGCCCGATCGTTCGATTCGACCTCCCGCCCGATCAGCGTGTTCGTGCACTCCTTCGAAACCACGAACAGAAATTCGGCGCTCTCCTCCGTGCCGTACGTGTACTGCGTGCCGATGTTGATCAGCTGCTCGAACCGCCACCCGTCCGACATCGTCGACACCATTTGCGTCAGCTCGTTCTCCTGACACTGGAGTACCCGGTAGACGCGTTTTTTGTCCGCCGCCGGTCGCTGCTCCCGCCGCGCAATGTTATCCTTCAGCAGGCCGATCAGGTGCGTCACGTTGTAGAATTCGGCCTCCTCCAGGACGCCCTCCTCGGACAGACCGTCGTCCAGGACGAGCTTGCCGTGGCGCAGGTAGTTCAGCACCGGTGCGAAGTAGCGCGGATCACGATCGATGAGATACGCGCCCGTTTCGTCCTGCAGTTTGCGAGGGAAGGGAAGGCCGTTTATATGATTTCATTTGCTATCGGTGTTCTGCATTAAATTATCTAACCAATCTGCATCATATCGCTTTGCAGTTTGCAGCACATATCTTTCTTCTATGCTAGGTGATTTTTTTCTATCTCGTTTTCTACAGTAGCTAAAATATACTGCACCAGCTTCGTCCGAAACCGTGCCAAACCGTTGGCTTACCCGATCGGAGATGAGATCACTATCCTCCTGGATCAACCGCGACAGAAACGAGTTTGGATCGCGGGAGAGGGTCGTTTTCGTCGTGAGGAAGCAGGTACCGCCAACGTTCAGCTTCACCCATTGATCCTTGCCCTGCATCGAGTGGATGGACGTGCTGGAACCGACACCGGGCGTCCCAGGCGTGGAGCACCCTTTCGGATTCAGATTGACCGTCGCCATCGGTAGGTTGATTGGTATGTAGATGATTCACTGATTGGTGATCTTCCCAGAGTTGCCCCCTGCCTGGAAAAAGGGTGTACAGTAAGTTTTGTTTTTAGCAGTGATTTTGTTATGCATCCCTCCCAAGCTCCTTACCCACACGCTCTGCCAAAAAAAAAAAATGGGGGAAAAGGTCAGTGCCCCGGAGCGGCAGCTTTTCGCAAGCTTTTCCTTCTCCGGGTGCTAGAGGGGGTTTGGTTTTTTGTTGGACCCAAACACTCACACTGCCGCAAACAAGCACGCACGTACAGGCCCTATTACACCGTAATCTGCGTTCCGCGATGGTTCAGTGGTTTCTTCATCGATCCAGGTGGAGCGCTCGTGTGTGTGTTGGTGTGCGGTTTGCACAACAATGTGGAAGCCCGCACGCGTTGCCCTCGGAAAATGCGCTTTCCACGCAACAGCAGTAGCAGCACCGTTTTCCTCCCGCCGTGCAAGCAGGAGCAGCAGTAGGTTACGAATCACAAGAACCACACATACACCGGATCCGGAGTTGTGCCTCCGTTGTGCTTTTTCCCCTGTTTGTTTCCCAGCGCCACTAATGCAGAACTCCACACCAAAACCGAGCTTGGGAGCTTTTCCCCCTGTTCTTTGAGATTGCGATATTGTTCTTGGTCGAGGAAACGCTTCTTCATTCGTGACAGACGTTATGTCGTGCGTTTACACGACAGCGTTCGGCGCTCGAACGGAGCCCCTCACTGATCCGATGGGAAATCGCTGTACGAGACTGGTTTCAAGGCATATGCTACCTGTATCGAGCGTACGAAAATATATTTGACTTATTCAAGAATTTTTCTGTCATTTAAAAATTCTCAGCAAAGTGTGGCAAGCAAAATAATATGTCTTTTGTCTTCTGCTGACCGGATTGTTTTGCAGTACGGGTACGGATGTAATACACCTTCGCGGCCATGTTGGCTGTCAAACCGGCTGACAATTTGGTTTATTTATTTTCATGCAGAAAGAGTGCTGTCAGCGAATTTCGGGGAATGAAATTTAAATAAAAGCTGCTACGTCTGAAAACCGCTTGGAAACGATACGATACAAAAATGCTATTTAAAATATTATGTTAAATTTATTACTGCGAACAACTGCCAAACTACTTTTGTGATAGCATCATATCTAAATGCACTCAACATCCGATTGAAAGAAATGAAAACTGACTCGTTTGTTATGCGAAATATCGCTTTTTTGCCTATATTCTGCGTCAGGATAATACGCGCAATGCAGTATTTAATTTCATATTTAATATTCATTCATGTTTGCTAACAGCCGATGCAAAATTCTCAACGATAATAAAGTCGTTTACTCTGGTTTACCTATTGTTACGTACATTATTATTATTTACGCGTGCGGTGTCATTATGCCCGCCCATCATTACATATCTACTACGTACACAATACACGCGCGCTCACTACTTGAATAATACAGGCAGATCTGCTCTCTTCCTTCAGGCACCCCTTCATAAAAAAAACACTTGGCGCGATCTCCAAGGCGTTGTGGGTTTTTCTTTTTCTTGTCAAACTTTGTGGCATTAAAATTATTCCTAGCCGTGCATGCATGCTACAGTTGTCCGAAGATTAAAAACAGTACGATCTCAGTTCGTTCGGACTGGCTGGGGGCATTCCAGCACACTTACATACTTACACACTAAAACTAAGTCTTGCTATCATCGTGCTCCGGGTAGGGATAGGGAAATGGCCGCGATCGAAAACTGGCACTGGCTAGCTCTCTTGTCGTCCACTGCTTGCGAGTAGACCGATCGATACGTAATACTCTAACATGAATGGCGTCGTGATGATCATCTCCTATTGCACATACATACAGACACGCACACCGGCCACCATTCTACAGGCTGCCGATGTCGTTGAAGCGTTTGAGCTTCTCGGGGAAGTTGTCCTTGAAGAGCACCGGATCCGCCCGGAACTCGACCGTGCGCAACGGCATCGTGCCGTAGATCTCCGCGAACCGGTTAATGCAGGCCGAACGCTCCGTCATGTGGTTCAGGTCGGCGGACAGCATCTCGTTGTTGGTGCACTCCGGGCACTTGAACTTCTTGCGCGGTGCCACCTTGATGGGCGGTTTGTTCGTGACGTTGCTGACGAGAAAGTTCATCGCGATGTCCTCGCAGTTCATGTGCTCGTCGACCCACTCCTTGATGTTGCCGGGCATGGCGTGCGTGTACAGGTAGCTCCAGTACTTGTGGTGGAAGGCGGCCCCGGTCAGCACCATTGAGATCTGGTTCGTCCACTCGGACTCGTACCGCCAGCGGCCGGTCGCGTTGTCCCAGACGTGCGTCCGGCTCGGGAAGCCAACGATCCGGTCCGGGTACTCGCGCCACACCTCGTACCCGAAGTCGAGCTCGTCCGCGGTCAGCATCACGATGTCGTCGTCGATCGTCAGGATCGCCTCGGTTTCGATCTCTTCGTACGGGTAGAACCGGTTCGAGAGGCGGTTCGCCGCGGTCTGTATGATCTTGAGCGGTTTGCCGATCTTGGGGAAGAGGGACGGATGCGGCGGTGCCTTGCGCTGGTTGTTCCACACGACCAGGATCTTCTGCAGCGACGGTACGGTCGCGAGCTTCGGGATCAGTATGAACAGACTCTCGAGCCGATCGTACGTGAGGATGACGGCGGTGAAGCCTTGCGCCTTCGGTGCGATCAGCGGCAGGAAGAGCGGATTCTGGGTGACACGTTCCGCCGGGCCCACGTTCCAGTGCATGTAGCTGCGGCTACGGTGCGGGAAGATTCGATCGTTCAGCTGCTCGAGCGTCGTCAGCACGATGCGCTCGAGCGTGGCGAAGTAGCGCTGGTAGACGTAGCGCACCTGCGCCTGCATCTCCGCTATCCGTTCGGCGGACACGGCCCGCAGTACCGGCACGATCGTGTGCAGGTTGGCTTCGTACAACCGGATCGCCAGCAGCTCCCAGTCCAGTATGTCCCCGAACGGCAGCACATAGTTGTCCGCCATCACGACCGGTATGCAACCGGCCGCCATTGCCTCCAGCAGCGTCGGCTGCCCGAGCCGCACACCGCGCGCCACCAGACAGAACGTGCTGGTCGTCAGCACCGACGGATACTCGTGCTCGTTGCCGTGCGGGAAGTTACACCGCACGTCCTGCAGCGCACTGCCTCCCGGTGGTGGCGTCCGCCGCATACCTTCCGTACCAGCCAATCCACCCGGCCCACTCACCTCCAGATGGATCTCGTCGATCTTCGCCGTCGTCGTCGGACAGCGCTGCAACAGCAGTATCTCGCTCGGGTAGTCGTACGTCAGCTCCTGCAGGATGCGAAACTGCCGTGGGTACATGTTCAGCTGGGCGGCCACCAGCAGTACCGTCCGTGCCGCGGCCGGTTCCGGCCATCGATACTCCTCCAGCGACGCACTGTACACCGGCAACGACACGTCAAAGTCCGTGCGAAACGTCCAGCTGTCAAACCCGGCACCGACGATAATGGCCCGGTCAGTGTTTACGTCCAGCACGGTGCTGTACTCGGGCTTCGTGCCCGGGATGAAGTTGAAGATAAGATGATTCTCGCCGTTCTCCCAGCTGCAACGAAAGATCGAAAGCGACGAGAATTAGCGCTTTAGCAAACTGAGCGTCCAGCGTTTTGGTAAGATATCCGCCATTACAAATTGAATTAATCGTACTCAAAGGAGCGAATATCTCGGACCTATCAGTTGAATGAACGCTTCTACTACCAATCGTATCGTTGTCGTGATACGTAATAGCATTGTTATATGACTCCACTTAACGTGAAAACATCCGCCAAAAGTGGGGTGGGTCCCTACACATTCCCTCTGTCTCTATCTGCCTTTGTCGCTGTCTCTCATTCTCCACCTTCGCGACCGTTCGTGTTGCATCGTTCGGGAGGGCGTCAAACGTTGACAAAGAGCTCGATCGAAACCCGAAGCCGGGATGAGAGGTTTTCGCTGGCGCGAGATACTTACTATGGTAGGGAGGCCAGTGCCTTTCCGACCAGCGTCGTATCGATGCGATTCTGGTTGAGTGTGTCGATCGTCGGTAGGAAGAGGCAGGCTTCGTTCGGGTTCGCCGTGTAGTACGGGCTGCGTACGATCGTCTGCACGATCCGGTAGAACTCGCGTGACAGCTGCCCGGCTGGCCGTTTGCTATCCGCGTCGACGTACTCCTTCATCGGGTAGACGTAGATTGAGATGCGCTCCACGTCCAGCTCGTCGACGGTGTCGGTCCCGGCTGCGGCGGCCGCTGCTGCTGCGGCCGCACTGTCCATCGCCGTCGGTGCCCTCTGCCCGCACCGGTACACGTTGAAGCAGTCCCAGTAGGAGCAGTTGCGGTTGCGGGCCCTAGCCAACTCCGACTCCTTGTCCAGCACCACCTGCGGGATGTCGGCGAGATCGAGCGTCAGCCATTCGGCGCTCGTTTCGCCGGGACAGCGCAGTCCACCGCCGAACCAGACGGTCGCCAGCAGCAGAAGTGTCACCCCGGTGGCCAACACGTACCGCACCCCGCCCGGTGGCAACACCACCAGCAGCACCTTCTTCGGCGTCGCCACCAGCGACGGTGACTTCACCGGACCGAACTTGAGCGGCAACGACATCGTTCAGCACTGCCGCGGTCGTAAGCGCTACCGGCGGGTGTCTTACATATTCGCTGCCCGCGTCCGTGTACGTGTACGGAATGCTGAAAATCGATCCACGACTGCACGGCTTGTTTTTTCCCTTTATTTTTTGGACAGGAGCTCACGTCACGGCACGTCGTCCCAGAAACCCCCTCGCCCGTTCCCAGCAAATCGGACGCCACTGCTCGCGGTGCTGCTCACGTTAGCTTCTTTCGCTGAAAAATTGCCATTAGCTCTCGGTTGCTGCTGCTGCTGTTGTTGTGGGGTCAGTTTCGGGAGAATTTTTTTTTTGGCCACAGACAGGAAAGGTCTGTCTGTCATTCGGTGTGGTCATTTGTTTGGGTTTTTGTTATGACAGATGGTGCAGTCCGAACTGTTATACATACACCCGATGGGTTTCCTTCACAGCATCCATACAACGATTCCGGTGTGCTAAACCGGAATCTCGCTTTAGTTAGAAGATCTTAAAACATTCAAAATAACACAGTGCCTGAATCGAAACATGTGATATATAATATCACATTCATATTTTCAATCACAATCTAGAGTTGTGAACAGCTTTTTAAAGTCGCCTTCCCGACTTGTCATGTGCCTGTTCTACAATTCTCTCTACCTTGCCACCAAAAATGAACGTTTTTGTATGTTCTAGTTCCACTTTCTGGTAGGAGACACCCGAAGAAACATAAAATAATAATGCAAATTGTATATTTTTTTTCTAATTTAGTTCAAATTTATTGCTTTCCTTTCTGTTCCATACCGATTTTTGAAGGATTTTTATCGGGAGAATCACTTTCCCGATGATTTTCCCACAGTCGCATCGTAAAGGATGCGGTCGGTAGCGCCATCTAGGAACGAGGAGCGGAAGTAATAGTCTCGCCACCAAGCGGCTTCCGGAAAACCCGATCCGTGCCTCTACCGGTGAGATTTCAAAGTAATTTGATATGGAATTTAAAAACTGCACTTAACGTTTTTCAATACAGTCTCTTGCATTATGCATTGTCAGTCCTGTGTGCCACGTGACCACGATTTGGTATGATGTAATCATTGGAGAGAACATAATATCCAAACTAAACAAGAAAAAAATTGATAAAAAAATTGAATTTTTGCTATCGCTTTTAGTTTCATTAGCTCATAAGCACATAAATACATTCTTAGCCAGGCCGATTTCTTCACATCGACTGCCATCTTCACTGGAAGTGTAGAACTTTGGCGAATGGTATCATTATAGCCTTCGCATGTGCCTTCGCCACATACGTCATTAATCCGATAGTGGCATTCGAAAACACACAAAAAACAGTTCAATATTTGCGCCCAGGCGCGTATAAAGCGCCTAGCAACGTGCTAACAAGCACAAACTACAGACAACAAACGAAGAAGTACAGCTAACGTCTGAAGTCCGACGTATCGGTTCTGTACTATATCTACGTATAGAATGATAATAATAATCTAATTATTCTCTTTATATCGTGTAACTCGACATACATTGAAAACGATTCCGTTCTCTTGAATGCATATCATTAAAAACACATGAATATGAACAATTTGTGACATACGAAAGTTGCATAATTTTCGTCCCTATCAGAATAAAAAAACTCCAACAGTAGCAGTTCGTAACGCGTGTTAAAGAATTATATGCTTAGCAAATGCGCCGTCTTGATGACCCCTGCCTGCTTGGTGTCAAGATGTTCAAGAGATCAAGATGTTGTTTATACATACAGAAGTAGTCAAAAATCCGAACCTAACCTATATTTATCGTAAAAGCTTGAACAACTAAAGCAGCTAAAGTTTGGTTTTGATTAGAGAAACTAGTTGTTTTACCAATCAAGCGTTTCTAACGCTTTGATGTCTTAGAATACAGGAAGAAATCTCAGTATCGCTCAATATGAATACCATAAAAAACGGCATATAAACAATTATACGTTAAATACGAACCTAAAGTCGATACTTTTCCACAAAGATATCATTTGCAGGAGCGCAAAAATACTTCTAGTTGCTCCTGCTCCTGTCAGGCATAACTTTTCCAAGCCAGCGAATAGTATTTTTAGTCTTCAAAACATCATTTTATTAACCTCAATTGTGCTAAACACGAGGAAATAAAGTATAGATGCTTTTGAAATGCAACCGGCATAGACCTAGATAGCGAAAAGACAAGCTATACTCGTAGGCTGCAGTTCTTAACTTGTGGTCGGCAACATATTCTGCAACCCGGTTCTTAGCAATATGGCCGCCATCGTTGGCCGCCCATTGTCGTTGGAACAGAATCACGCCATTACGACTGGATCGAAGTTATTGTTCTTCGCGTGGTAGTTTTAATTTGAATTTTTCGCTGCTAACATGGCAGCGAACGCCATTTATCAAGCGCTAATTAATGGGTGATCTATATGGCGAGAAGAATCACAGCCGTAGGATCTTGAATGGATGTAGTTGAAGTGGCTACAGGCACATATCTCGGGCCCGTTGTGTACACGCGCTGTATGTACCTTATGCAACGGTTGTGCATGTGATTTTTTTTCCCTATTTCCTTTCGCCATTGCTGCTTCGTTACGCTTTTTTTTACGACCAAAATGACGATGATAACGCTGACGAACGACGATTATGACGATGGCTTATTCCAGCGGTATCCAGTTATCGAGGATGCCGTTTTTGGTGTTTGGTGGACTCCTCCTTCCGACGCCGTACGTTTTGGTTTATGGTTGGGTTCGGGGAGGAGGGGGCGCATCCGAATCGGCCGCGTCCCATTCGACGATGCCGACGTCGGCCGTTCAAGACTCCACATAGAGCCGTGCGCAGGCGCGACCTTTCGTCGAATCAGCGTCCACCGTCCGAATGCCGCCTTTGCTGCGGAGGGTTGTAAAAGGCACCGTGACTGGGTCGGGGTTGCCCACCTTCTGCCGTGCCGAAAGGTCCTGTCCTGCCGGCGTTACAGGGCCCACACAGTAAGCTTACGAAGTCGGGCCACGGTGCCACCGGACGGTAGGCGGATTTACACACATAAACGCACACACACACACACACAGCGGTTCTCGGGACCACCGACGTGGGTGCTTCGAAGGACGAAAGCGACTAGCTAGGCGGAGCTACCGGTGCATACAATCGCCGGGTGTATGTAAGTGGCCCGGAGCCGGTCGGTCGCTATCGTCGTCGGATTCGCTTCGCAGCCCCAAAACCGAACCGTCGCTCTTCGGACGTCCGCCTCCGCTGGGGGTTTCCGGCAACCATCACCGGTGGAAGGGGGTCCCTAACGCTCTGGATCTCGGCTCGCGCCAAAAAAGGTTACCGCCTGCTCCCAAGTTTGGCGGGCTGGGATGGGAGGGGGCCAGAGGAAAACAAAAAAAAAAGAAAGAAAAAGAAACGATACCGTGAAGCAAACCCGCCATAAATCGATGATTGTTTGGAATGGAATGCAAGGATGCCACAGTGCGCTACCGCACTGAAAACTTCATTCAAACCAAAAAACCCCGAATACAAAAGAAAAAAAAAAGCCCCAACAGCAAATCGAAACCAAAAACCTAAAAACCCCCTACGTCCACGTCGCTGCGTGCGTTCAATTCCACCTACATCGTGTGAAGTTTTGTGGAACAGAGCATTCCTTCCCGAAATCCTAACCTCAACCTCGGGCTGTGCACAAAGAAATCGATCTCTTCGCTATAACAAATATTTGCTTAAACAAAGGAACCGCAGTAGCAAACCTTTAGGATGCTTGTAAATCGTGCATCGAAGACGATTTGATTTGCGTCATCTTGGGCTAATATCAAACTGTCCTACATTTGTGACTTAAATGTGTCTTTATTTTATAGTCATTCTTCCTAGGTCCAAGAGATCGTATAGCCATCCAAGACATCAAAAACGTCTAAGCATAAAAATCTTTAGGTCCTAGCCGGATACATCGTTTTATGTTGCCACAAGCCAAAGAGCATCATCATCACATTGAACCTCCTCTATAAAACTTTCTTCAAAGCTATCAAACGACAAGGACCACTATCGAACACGATTTTTATGCGGACAATTTCAACGCGTCATTAGCACATATTATACGGTATTCGCAGATAAAATGCACAAAAGGGATAACGAGGTGTTTATGATACGCCATTGAGTCCGGGCGTTCCTAGCTGTCATCTCCTCTATCTAATCGATAGCGCTGCTGATCTTGTCGAAACATGATTCTCTTGGTTCCGGAAGCTTAATGGTTCTCGCATAAAAGGAGTCCTATACGATGGACCTGTTCCGTGCATATTTATAGTGCATATAAGTACCTATATTATAGCAAGCTTATCGGAAATATTGAAACCTAGTTTTTACGGCAATTTGATAGTAGAGGACCTAGCTTTATTTCGTACACACAGAATACTTCTCCATTCTTCGATTGAAGAAGATCTTCTGTCATTCTAAAAGTCACTATCTTCCAGAACTCATTTTCTCGCGTTTGCTTTACGATTCGCTAGGATCAACTTAAGTTATGTCAAAAAGTCTTGAATTGTTCATCTTATCATCGAAACGTCAGAATCGAAGTTAGAATACTGTGTCATACCTCAGATAAAGCCGAATAACTTAAGTTCTAGAACTCCGGAACTTAATGTCTACGGGATGTTGCTAACAATTTTGTTTTTTGCGGACAAGAGACTTGCGGTCGATATAATTCCACCGTAAAATATGAAACCTTCGAATTGTTGTTGCACACGCTTTGCGCAGGAGATTGTGTACTTGTGTGATCAGGGTTCGCTATCTGGGAAGAGATCCCGGAGACCAACGGTTAGCAATTTACGAGCACTTCATCCAAATTAACAGCAAGGAACACCGGAGCATTGTATGCGGATTGGTATTAATTGCGGCTGGGCTCCCATCCCGTCCTAATCCAGACACCTGCGGGACGTTTTGCCGTGTGCCATCGCCCTCCATTATACCTCCCGGAGGGAGGATGGCGTCCCGTCCCGCATCGCAAATGAGCATCAGGCGTGTGCCAATATTGTTATGGGTATTGATTTTAGTTCGATTTTGTATGTGTGTGGGTGTTTTTTTTTTGCTTGCTTGCGTGTGTTATCTTCCATTATTTGTAAAATATGCATCGCCAAGCTTGGCTGCCTGTGGATGAAAGGGAAACGGTTCGAGGAGCACCAGCGGCCGGTGGGGGACCGGATTAATTACGTGAGACATATTGGAATGAATTTTATTTTAATTAGATTTCGGAGTTTCATCTCCGGCTCCCACTGGGGGCGAAAAAGGTGAGGATTAATTGAGTTCGGGAAGTTGTTTTTTTCTCTATCTCTCTCTTTATTGTACTTCACGGAGCTGGTCTCCTTGGAGCTACCTCTGAAGTCAGGCAGGTGTCAAGGATGTTGGGTTTTTTTTGCGAGCGTTCCGTGCTCATTTTCAAAAGCCTTTCATGCATTAATTTCTATGCGGTCTCATCTCCCAGCCTGGCCAGGCAAACGGAACCAGCGGCGTGCAATAAATAATAACATTAAAAAAAAACTTTCCCTGGAAAACGCCTTTTGAAGTGTGTTTTTTTTTTTCATTTCGCAGCAGCTTATTATCGAAGCCACGCTAGGGGAAAAGCTTTTACTGCACTTGTTTTGTTGTTGCCGTACGTGTGATGTTTCTTTTATCCGCGGTTGTTCAGAGTTATGATTTCCGCGTACCGTACCGGTAAACCGATTTACGTGCGCACTTGTGAAATTATAATACCCCGTTTAATGAGTGGCAAACATCGTTCAAGTGTTTCGTGCTCATTGCACCCGGTATGTCAGCCTATTATGTCTTCCGTAGAATGCTAATTGGTACTGGTTCTGGTCGTTTCTGAGTTCTACTTGAGCTTTTTTATATGTTATATTCATTTTTTTGCGTAATGTTGTACTTTTCTTAAAAAACATTACATAGAAGCAGAACAATCCGACTCGAAGGACCAAATTTTAAAGAAATTTGTTCAAAGCGTTGGAATGATACATCAAAAGCCTGAACGATGACATTTTATGTTTGAAATGCGATGTTTCGGGCTATATATTAAACAACTAAAAATGGCCAAATTTTTAATCTATTTATCGCCACTAAAAAGCCACAGCAAAGGGTTGGTAAACTAGCTGATAAAATGACGACAGAAAAGCAAAGCTTTACGCAAGTGCAGAAAAATTAGTTCCTTCGAGTTGCATTCTTTAACCTCTGTTCAATGCAAAAAGGAGAGAGTACGTAAAAAGGAAAATAAAGAAGATTGTTACGCTCGGGCAATTCATCCTCATGCTAAACTAAATTACCACGCTTTCACTAGACTTTTGAAAAATATTTTGAAAGCGCTACGATAATAATTGGAATTCGTGGAATAATAAATAAATCACTTAATGCTCAAAATTTAGGCCTGATTATATAATTCAAATCGAAGAGTCTGTCACAAGTTCTGTATTTTTTTAAATCAAATTTTAGCGCCAAATCTCGGTTGCTCGGAAATTGGGTTTAAAATTCGACACTGTTTTCTTTTTGTTACTTCCGCGTGAGCTTGGAAATTCGTAATTGGAAGTTTATATTTTCCTGCAAGAAAAAAAAAACATTCAACTCAACCGAGTGACTGCCGCGATTCCGGTTCGAAGGACCAAATCGTTTGGAGCTTTCCCCTCGAAACGGTGCACGCAATCGAGTTCCCCAAGCGATCCGGAGCGTCTGCCGCAGCAGGCGATGGTGCTCGGGCGGTAAAACAAACGCAACCGCCACCGTCCATCGGATCGAAACCGTCACACGTCCTAGTAAAGTGGGCCCGAAGTTGCTCCTTCCGGCGGCCGCCCACGTGCACGCGGCGGCTGCCACAATTTTTGGGCCACGCGCTCGCTCACCGACACCCGCGTGCGGCGACTCACGCGTCACAAACAAACACACCCACAGACCGGACGTGGAGAGCGTCGTCGTCGTCGTCGTCGTCGTCGTCGTGGTCGACACACGCCACACGCCAAAAACCATTGTCAAGGTCATGTCTGACCTAGTTTAGCAAGGCGTGTGCGCGCGCGCCCTCTCTCGCTCTTTCGCTCTCTCTCTCTCCCTCTCTCGCTCCAGCTCTGTCTCGCTCACGCTCCGGTTCACATCAATACACACAAAGGTAGTCGCTCCCGTGTGCGCTCGGCGATATCCTTCCAGCAGCTTCCGTGCTCAACACCGATGTATTTGTATAGGTGCGAGAGGGAGAGAGCGAGTGAGAGAAAAAAGTGTGCCTTATATACCGCCTTTTTTTGTGGGGAGCTATATGTCTGTCTAGTGACACACACTCACACTCCCGTGGGAGGTGTGGCGGTGTGGGGGAGGGGGGGAGCCGAGAATCGCCGGAAGAAAAACGTAATGACGCAATGCGCTCAACAGTGTGTGGGAGTGGAGTGTCGGTCGGTCAGTCGGTCGGCAGTCGGTCCATCGTCCTCGCCTGTGTGTGTGTCTGCGTGAGTGAACGTACATGCCGACAGGGAGCTAAGTATCGCTTGTAGTAGACCCGAGCGAGAGTAAGCGAGGCGAACGAGAAAAAAAGAGCGCACGCGGGAGCTTTCACTCAGCGTCGCCTGAAAGCTCTCCTGGGTGACCTCGGTGCGCTTGTGTGTGTGTGTGTGTGTGTGTGTGTGTGTGGCGATGGGTTACCGCACAGACCCGCCACCGAGAGCACATAGGAGCTCCTACATATTGCAGCCTTTCGCGGAAAGCTTCCGGCTGGGGCGATACATAAATAATATAAGCGAACCGGACATACCACAGGACCCGTTCCGGCCGGAGCCGGCAGCCGCGGGGCCAAACAAAGGAACCAACCTGACGGGTGCGTTGGCACACCGCTTGGCTATGTGCACACGCGGCCCTATGTGGCTCCGGCGGAATCGGGTTTTTCGGCAGTAAATAACAGCCGCGTTCGCCATTGGTCGTACACCGTTTGCGTACATGGGCAAGCCTCAGCGTAGCTTCCCTACCTAGAGCCGGGCGCGTTACGTTACCGGCCTAGGCGTGCAACCTCCATAATATAAAAAAATAAATAAATAAATAAAAAAAACCAAAAAAAAAAACAAAAAAACCCCAGGTAAAGCAGGTTATGTAAGCGACGGGTCGTCGCGCGTTGTAGGCGTTGCGGTCGCTGCCGCTCGAAACGCTCGCGTACATTAGTTACATCCGGCTTTATTCCGCATGTACTCGCGTTTGCCTGCCTGCTTATGTAGCACATAAACGCTCTACTGCTGCGGGTGGATCGTTGCGTTGCCACCGTTGTCGTCGACGCCGTCGTTGAAATCCTTTGTTACCGCCGCTAATTTACAATGTTTTCCTTTACCTATGTGTCCCGGTCCGGTGTATGTACCGGAGTGCATCCGCGTGCCCGTCCTGATGGGACAACGAATGCATATAGCCGTTTGCGTGCCTTTTGGCACGGTTTACTACCTGCCCACCTGCCCTTGCCCCGGAGGTTGGTTTTTGATCGTTTTGTAAACAATGTGCGGGGCAGGAAGTCGTGGGCGGGAGCGGGAGCTGGTAGCCGAGCGAGTTAAGAAGCTGCTTCTGGATTGAGGTGCTTCTTTTATTTTTCTTTCCCGCTGACTAGTTGTTCCGCTTTATTCAACGAGCACCCGCTGATTGCAGCGATTTTCCTACCGCCGCAGGAGTTACCGGTGGTGAGCCAAGGCGTTCGACGGGGAAAGGGGGGGGGGGGGGGGGAGCCCTTTCGCCAACCCCACCCCCGGACCAGCACCCGAGCCGAAACACCGCACGAATAATAAGTGCGTTCGGGGAGCTTTTAAATTAAAAATTACGCCCGTCCGCTCGTCAGATGAAACAATCGGAACTGCATCTGTAAAAGTCCGGTGTCGTCCTGATCTGCCCGATCGGCACCGAATCACGTAGCCGTGCGAGCTAGATCCGATTTAAGCCGCCGAGCGTGTCTGACAGCTCACCCTGGGCATCTGGACGTGGCGCCCGGGTTCGCCTCCAAACGCTTGGAGAGGCTCACAACTCACGCCTAATGCGATTTGGGGTGTCCTACAGCGCCTGTCGATTAGATTATCGTCTAAACCAGCCAAAGTGGAACCCATTTTTTCCACTGACGCTTCTCGCCCTATCTCCATTCTGCCTGTAATGGCTTTTACCAACCGGAACCGTCCGGAAGAGCGCGTTCAACACGATCGGACGTCTTGTCTACTCCACCGACAGCACCTCTCAACGTCAGGCTCCACTCACGGGCTCGATCAGCGCCCGCATTGTTCGCATTGTTTACGTCCGGGCTGACACATCGCAAACGCAAACTTCGCCTAACGCCTCCCTCCCAACTTACCCGCAAATGGAAGCGTGACAGCTGAAGGCAGATAAGTTGCCGTCTTTGTGAGCGGTTCTTGACGTTTTCCCCCTGCTCGCCAACGGGGAAACTTTTTATTTGCATTCGCCCGCACGCCGATTCGCACTAGAAGTACGTCTCAAGATTGCGTTTGCCGTCGTGCACGGCGAATACACTTTGCCGGGCTCGGAAATGCGATGTGATTTTTGTGCTTTCACCGCTGCTCTTACTGATCCATGACTAGAATACCGGGAGTGAGGCAAATGGAGCTGCTTTCCAATCACAAAAGCTTGCATTTAAGCGTTTACCGTACGTGTTTTGTGAAATATTTGTTCCATAACATTATCTTTATAATTTTCTTTCATTGTTATTGGAGAGAATGCCTTTTAAGGATCGTGCAAGTTATTTTGTTTTAAAACCACATCGTTGTGCAAAATATTCAGCGATAACAATAGTAAATTCGGTACGACAAGCAAAAACAATCGTTGCTGCATACATTCAGGCGCACTTTCGGTTGTCAGCCTGAAAGTATGCAAATAACGAGACACTCTATTTATTATACACTGATAACGATTTATTTGCTGTATTGATCGCTAGATCGACATTATTTGTCATATATATGTTTATATGTATTATTCTAATTATCAGTTTGCATTAAAAAAAGGAAAATAAATATAGGACACCAACTTAATCTCGTGCATGAATAATAATTTCATAAATCGAAACCCATTAATTAGGATGAGACAGGTCTCCTTTCACAAACATTAAATCCCAACTTATTTCTGCTCATATGTAACTCTTTTTTCCTTTATTGTAACCCAAGTGAGATAAATGAGGATAAAATCGAAAAAATACTATTTTTGTATAAATTTTCGGAATAAAATTTCGTCATCCGCCTAAATGTATGCAATGCTTACGCTTATTTCTCACTTAGTCTAAATTCATACCGAACAGAGATCTTGTCGTGCATGGCATGCTTTATAAAGCAAATCAAAACTTAGAGCTGTGTCTAGTTTGGAAACAGCGCGAAAGATACATAAGCAACGCTAAGTGAGAGTGGCAATATAAAGTTTACTCCTAGAAGTATGCAATGAGCAATGCATTAACAATTTAATAAGGCTTCTTGATGTTGTATTTGCCTGGCAGATGATATCGCTTTGAAGCAGTGAATTTATCCGTGCTCTATTTTTGTCTGTTGCAGATTTAATTTTTGTTAGCATTCAAAATTGGATTCGATCACTTATTTTCCTTAAAAGAGTTATGTTATGAAACAAATCTTTCTACCCCGGCTAATGCATCCAGGGGGACCAAGAAGAAAAACAAACTTGGAACAGAAACAGAAAAACAATATCAATCGATAGCAAAAGAATGGATACGGATGCGCTGGCCCGCGGATTTGGGCCATCGCGGAGTATTCGGAGTTTTGTTTGAACAGTTTCTTGCTTTTTATTTCTGTTTGTCGTATTGCGTCCCAAAAATTCCCCCACCTTAATATCACCTGACCACCGGCACATCGGGTCCAGGCGTCATTCGCACGGCGCTGCAATCGGACCGACGCGCTGTAACTGACGGAGCACGGGAGCTCCAATTTTAACGTCCAATTGTCCAGCGGCCAAATAAGCTGCATCATAAGGTAATTCAATTATTGAACTGTCACTTTCAGCCCCCGCTCGGAAATCGCTTTGAACTCCGCAGCCCGCTGCATGTATGGGTGAGTGGACGACGTGGCCGTGTGGTTTCTAATTTGCGAATAATCTGAAGACCGTGCCGCCCACGGTCGCATTTATTTGCTGTTTGGTTTCGTCGGGAGCGGTGGCCGGCGGGAGGGCCGAAAGGGGGAGGAAGGGTGTGTATGGCCGACCGAAAATTGTCACCGCGGCATGGCATGGTTGCGAACGGCGCACCGAACGAACCATTCCCCAAAGCAAATAACGCTGTGCAGGCGAGCAGAAATGGTTCGAACCGTACGTGAGAAATAATCGGATGCGTGCGAAGGGAAGGGATGAGAATTCCTGTTCCGGTGTGATGACGAATCATCTTCCGTAGTATCGCTCGTGGTGTGAGGGCAAATAAAGGTTACAAGGAAGAAATAAAACTAATGCCCTAGCCGATAATTATTCCAAGATAATTATTCCAGAATAAATAAACCATTTACAACACTTAGACTTATAGCTTGAAGAAGAACCAGTGCCCGTTTGAATAAATAAATTATGTTGATATTTATTTCAAAACACTGCTTATTAAGCTTTTCTATTAACACTTGTAGAAATTGCGCCTGCAAAGGTTGCAAAGCTCATTTAAAGAAAAAAAAAGTTTTCTTTGTTGAGTGAGAAAAAAATAAATGCATGCAGGTAGCATACCTTCCGGGCGTAATTACCATGCGTTTTAAAATATTTTTAAAAATATTCCGATAATTTGAAGAGCCTTTTTAATATTTTTTGTTATAGCTTTACTAATTTTTTAAAAAGAAGCGTTTTTGAAGCACAAAAACACCTCCTCCATCGCGCATTTTAATGCGTCCCCCGGGGAGGAATCAGTTTCGTTGTGCAGATAGCACACCTTTCGGGCGCACAAAGCACGAATAAATAATGCAGCGATGATAATGCAATAATGGAATGTGTAAACAGCTACGCTAACTCTCCTTACTTGCCGGCTTCATAAACAAATTCTCACCTTGTTGTTGTTATCGGACTATTTACGCGTAAAAAAAAACATTCTCACGTTGGCGTATTAATAATTATCCTCAAGAGTGTTGCTACCTAACAGCACGAGTATGATTGCCTACATCTAGGTGCCTGGGTGTTTTCTTGAAGATTCAAACGTTTCTGAAGATGTTTGTGCAAATCACAAATAATTTAAAAAAAATTGGAGATTAAAGTTTTAAAATTTATTAATTTTTTTCTATATGCTTTATTGTCCTTTGATTCGCTTTCAAAATTTCACACAATTTGTTGGAATGCCTGGTCACTTTATGTATATGTAGATCTAGCTCATACACCGGTCGCTTGTTTCCATGATATTGCAAAATATTTTTGTGTGTTTTTTTTTTCGTCGTAGCTCACCTGACCACATCTCCTCAACCTCGTTCGCTTCCGAGCTGG
>JXWZ01002948.1:0-24520 GCA_000956215.1 Anopheles farauti No. 4 | reverse complement strand
TTATTGCAAACATGCCCACCGAAGGACCATCGTTGGACGACCGCGGTCTCGCGACCCTATCCCGAACGTCCCGGATCGATCAATTCCTTGCCGGTGGAGGTCCTCCGACTTCACCCACGATACGAGGATCGTCCGGTGGTAGTGGTGGTGGTGGGGGCAGCAGTGGAAATCCTCGCACACCTTCCTCATCCTCCAGTGGGTACGAAAGTCAGCTCGCCTTCCAGCATCACATGATGGCGTCCGGCGGTGGACCACCTCCACAGCATCACGGGCGGGAAAGTTCCGCCTTCGTCCCGGTGCTGCCGTCGAGGGCGCTGCGTCCCGGACTATACCCGGGCGTCCTGGAAGGCCCACCGGATGGTCTGTCGAAAGACGGGCACGTTCCAAAGCGGGGCTCCAGCTACGAACTGATGGCCATGATGGCGGACAAGCGAAAGGAGCTAGCACTGCGAGAAGCGGCCGCTGCCGCCATGTTGCTTCCCCGACCGGGCGGACCACCGGTGCAATCGCCGTCCGGGATCTACCCACCACCAGGCGCGTTTCTCGGTGGGCCGGGTCCATCGCCCACCTCGGCCGGCACGTTCACGTTTCCACCGGCCGGCGTAAGCCTTTATCCGCCCGGTGTACCGCCCGGAATGCACGCCGGGCTCGACCGGCGGCTGTTGCGAGCGCCCGGCCGTGCCTCGCGACCCAAGAAACAGTTCATCTGCAAGTTCTGCAACCGACAGTTCACCAAATCGTACAATCTGCTCATTCACGAACGGACACACACGGACGAGCGGCCGTACTCGTGCGACATTTGCTTGAAGGCGTTCCGAAGGCAGGACCATCTACGCGATCACAGGTAGGTTCAAGTGAACGTTTTAATTTGAAAATTTTCAGCTTTAATATTAGTATTCTACGAAATATGATATATTCTTTCACACGAAATATGAGAGCAGTAAATTAAATTAAATCTTCACGCTAGATTAAATTTTCCCACTCTTGATGGAGCTTAAACTCAACACAATCCCCCCGAGCTTTTGCGAAAATGAACAAACTTTCAAA
The DNA here is from genome assembly GCA_000956215.1 of Anopheles farauti No. 4. NCBI lineage: Eukaryota > Metazoa > Arthropoda > Insecta > Diptera > Culicidae > Anopheles > Anopheles farauti No. 4. Next base: position 23,473 of record JXWZ01002948.1, on the reverse strand, counting down.
ACAAAATCAGCAACAACCTTCGGGGCAATCGCTTGAAAGCCATCAACCGCAAACCATGCAATTATAACTTATCAATTTTGGTTCCGCAAAAATGAACAACCTGCCGTTCGATCGATGATTCCGCTCGAATCCTTTTTGTGTGCGAGTCGATAGTCCATTATCTCCTTCGAGAGAGAGAGACGAAGACGGCCAACCGTTTAGCCTCATCTTTTCGAAACTGATTTTATGATGATTTATTTGCCTTCCCGGAATGACCGGCAGGCCTTCGACGATCGTGAGATGAGTTTTATTTTGTGCCGGATTCGGAGGAGAACCCATTCCAACGAGCGGTCTATGGTTCGTGTTGGGCAGACTTTCTCACGCCCAACCGGCCACACCGATCGCGTGCTAGACCAACAACGCGGCTTTGATTGTTGCAGACGCTGTTTGCGTGTTGTAAATGTCACTGTGATTTGCGTTCGCAACTCATCCGGCGAGCCCCATCGGAAAGACAAATCGCGGTCTAAAGCCGATTGAGCGCGGCAGGGTCTCGCCTGTGGTTGATCGGTTCGACTTTATGTTCGTGCTCGTTGTAGATGTAGTAGCGGACGGGGTTTTAATTGTACTACTTCGTTCCGTGCCTGGTGGCTTGCGGTTTGGTGTGCCGAACACGGAAACATCATGTTAAAGGTAGCGTTTTGTGCGCTGGAGAATGATCACGGAACGAAGAGAATTTATACGATGGGACGGAATGAAGTGGATTTAATTAGATGAGACTAATTTTGCTTTTTATTTCCAAGAAGGTGATTGTATTAAAAAAAATCACACGAAATGGGGGTAGTATTCGCTTCGAAAAGCTGCAAATTATATACCACCGTGGCCGTGTCAAATATTAATTAAAAGTTAGTCGCTCATAGCAGCCCACCCTTCTCAAGTAATTATAAATTATACCCATTCCCATGCCGCTCCAATCGCACTCGAGCAGCTAAATATTTGTGCAATTACCCCAGAATGCGTACATGCGCACATGGGGAACGTAATTTAAAATGTAAAAACAACCACCACAAACACGCGAGAGAGCAAAAAAAAACATTACCCAGAGGATGTGTAAGTAAGTAAAGAAAAATAAAATAAAACCTTTAACCACCGGAAGAACGGAAGCAAACAGTGTGAAAGCGAGCATGCATGCAGAGGGCGCACAAAAAAACGGGTGCAATTGCATGAAATTAAACGCAGTAGAAGCAGCAAATAAGACAAAACAAAAGAACCTGCTTCTGCAATTAACAGCCGAGCGTTTATGCAAAAAAAAAGAGGAACCCAATGGCTCAATGGTCGTTGCAATGGTGGAACTGTGCAGTTGTGAAAAGAAGCTAAACCGATCGAAAGGAAACGTACAGCGATAGCGAAACCTTCGCCGCGTTCGTTTGTTACTTAACCGTTCTTTTCCTTCCCGGGAAAAGGAAGGTTGACGGAAGGGAATCGAACGTCCGATCACACTCCGATCGGAGGGAATCTTCCGGTGAAGAAGGTCCATTTTATATTCGCTTCCCCTTTTGTCTTTCCGGTTTTTTCTTTCTTTTTCCATTCCGCTAATTTTCATGCATAGGTAAAACAAGAAAAAATTAGCGTAACAACAGGTGGTTAAGGCTTTTTTTTACTTGCAGCCCTTTTAGCCACCCGTAGCTTCCTTTCTGCCTTGCTTGGTTTTGGAGAAAAAAAAACTCTTCTGTTGTCTTTCGTTCTCTCTGTAAAGAAATACAGAAAGGAAGTAGATCGGATCGGAATTGAGGGGTCCCATTCATCACACGGAACGGTGTGGAAGTGCCCAAGTCCAGCAGCTACTCGAACGAAATGAGTGCGAAACGATGTAAAACGATCGATTTTGCAATAATTTCGCTCCATTTCCGTTGTGTCTGTGTCTGCAGACGGGAAGTGTAATCATTGTGGAAAAAAAAGAACGCTGTTTGTGTTTGAGTTGATTCAAATGATGGAGATAAAAAGCTCCACTTTATGGCAATCCACGTACAATGCTCTTTCCCTTTATCTCACTAATTGAATTCACACTTCGGTTTTGATCGGTTACCGTCATCCTGGTTGGCTTCACCATCGAGCTGAGTCGTTTCGTAAACGCCACGGAGCGGACGCTTTAATTTGGAAACTTCATCCCTATTACCGAACGCATTAAAGCATACGTTTTTGTTGGTTGTTGCTGCTTCGCATTAGCCATGCTGCCAATTAATGCTCACACGAAATTTCCATCCCTGCCGGGTTGATAATCAACAGAAACGGAACGTTAAAAAATACACCAAAATTCTGACAGCAATACACCTGACACGGCGTTCCAACTAACACAGACATTTTGCGTGCGGTGCGGCCATTTTAAACATTTTGGCTCAATTTTCGACTTTCATCCCGGGCTGATGGTGGCTTTAATTGAGTTTTGCAACGGGATATCGGTCGCAAAAGGGATGCTTTTTCTTTCTTTTTTTACCGGGCGCTCGCTTTCGTTGGCTTTCTGGGTTGCATCCTGCTGCTCATTAATATGCAAATGGACAGTTGCTTCGGGGCTGTCTGTATGTGAGTGCAGCACCACGTCCGGCGCGCTGCTAGCACGATGCACTTTTGCCTCGGTGCCTCTTTTTTGCGTTTGCCCCAGCAGCGAACGCTCTTATCGGAGTTAATTTATCAGCCGTTTAAACGCCCCGAGGGAACGAAGCAACGCGAACCGGTACGAACATCGAAAATCGCATGTGGTGTTGGAGAGTTTGGCGAAACAAAACCCCAGCACGGCGGCACTTCCTTTCTCCGCAGGATATCGGGAGGATATCTGGATGGTGGTGGTGAGCAGACTGTAGCTCGATCGGATGAAATGAAAGAACCGCAAATTCTACAGCGACCGAAGGGCAACGGAATTAATCAACTCAAATAAACTAACCGTAATGTATCACATCCTTCAGCGCAAACCAAGTATTAAGTTCAGTTAATTAAAGGAGATATATGGCGCATCATTAGGCGCTGAAAGTGGTTTTTTGTTCATTTATTTGTTTGTAAAAATTAAAACGAAAAAACCCGAAATTTAAAAATATCTTTCAGAATCTCCACGATTTCCTTGTTTTGTCAATAACTTCCGATGAAAAAAAAACACGCTTTAAAAGAAAATTCAACCTATCAGTTGCTTACAAAACTCTACAAAAACGTTCAAGTTCTTTAAACATAGTGCCACATACAGATGATGATATGGCCCTCGACAACCCATTTCCCACACTCATCTTCCAATCAGCTCGCACCACAAAACACCTCATTTTGCTCAATTTACATGCTACGTAAGGCAAAACTTTCATGCGGTAACTTTTGCTCATTGAATTGCTGTTCAATATTGCAGTGGAAAACATATTTTCCACTCGATATCGGCTAGTTCGAAACATTCAATCAACGTGTTTTGAGGTTTCGAAACGGGCAACCGAAAAGGCGCACGAGCGGCAAAGAAAGGCAAACTTTACTCCGGAGCTCGTTTTTCGGACATTGGTAACAGGGAAAACTTTGGCTTTGGCTCGTCGAGTCGGGCTGGGGTGCAACATTGCGAAAACTGCACCCGGTGCTGCCGGTTGCATGTAAAACATCGAGCCAAACATTAATTTGAGAAATGTATAAACAAACTGATCGGGTTTTGGTGCATGTTTGAGCGTGTACCAGATTCTTAGCTATTCATGTGAATAGTTGGCAACCCTCAACATCGCTTCCGCACACATGCACACACTCACCGACAGGAGCAAGAGCTGTGTTACGAGGATTTAGCCAAGAAACTCCTGCTGCAACTTCCGGAGTGCTATCCGTTTACGTGTTTAATTATTAACCTCCTCATGGGACGAGCAGACTCTTCGTTCTGAAAACAAAAAAAAACACATCCCTTTTCGAAAAGGCCCACTGTGGGCAGTTGTTTTTCGCAGTTGATTAATTTCTGTCTGTGTTCCGGACCCCTGGGCAGACTTTCGGTGTGTCCGGTTTTCGGAAAATTTAATCGAACTTTGCCGGACCGGCAGCAAATTGGCTTCTCCATAATCTGTTGATTCGGGACAGGAAGTTGGTTCTTATTTCGTGGGAGGAAAAAAAATACTTCCACTGCAAGGAGCAACTTTTCGCCTGTAAAATGCCGCTCGCAGTACAAACTTTCTTACACATTCGGATTTTGTGGGTTTCTGCTGGTTGTTTCCGTAGACGTTGCAGAAAAACCAAACAAAACCAACTTTTGCAATTTGATTTCGCCAAGCTGCAAGCTGCACTGTTTTTATGGTTTCGAACCGATTCCGATTTCCTTTCAATTTCCTCCGTAGCTCTGGAAGAAGGTGGTCAGAAACCGCAGAGCAGAGATCAAAACTTTACCCCCGGAGTGGTGATGCTGTTGCGGTCCGCAGCTGAAGTTTCGTAAAAGGCTCACGTACACTTGCGCTCGAGTTCTGCGCCGTGGAGCAGCAGAACGAGAACGTGTTTCGCTTGTGTGAGCAAAATAATTACATCGAATTCTTTTATAATTATACACCGAGGTACAGTCGGTGTGCGTGCGTGCGGCTGCCGCCCAAGGTCTTCTCCGTAATATCTACAATCTCTTGTGCCTCTCGCCGAAAACAACTCGTTCCCTCGCGTGGACCTTCCTTGCCCGCGAAGAAATCAATATCTCCACTCGCCAGCAACACTCGACCGGCAGGAAGATAAAGTAAAAGGGCAAAAACTGCATCGTCTTGTGTGCGTCTTGCGTTATTGATTCCCCGAGTACGATAAGCTCACTACACCCACTTGTTCCGGGCGGAGTTGAAGGATACGCTCTTTTTTTTTTTGTTGAAAATTTCGCTTCAACGCGAAAAATTACAACCCACCGGCGAGCTTGAGTGATGGCTGAGCGTGTAGAACGTTCGCCTACCGGCTAATGGGACGGGACAATCCGGTTCGGTGCTGCGTTCGGTGAAAAGAGTTGGTGTGAATTTTTGCAGCCTCGAGGATATCAAATTTCAGGGTTCTTCTTCTACCCGTACGAACGAACCACACCTCGGTCGCGGTAAGAATTAAGCGTGAAGGTTTTAAATTAATTAACGCACTATCGTCCGTGTGCTGCAGGATCTAATAACTTACTCTTTTTACTTTCGTTTCTTTTTTGACACAGGTAAGCGCACCGGGAAAGCGGCGCATTCCGAACTGCGGAAGAAAAACCCACGAAGACCGTTCCTAATGGAGTGTCCCACCGGAGTGCAGGTTTATTTGTTCCCACTTTACGTGCGGGTTTTTGTTTTCGAGAGTTGTTTACATTTCGGGCAGAATGAAGCAGACGAACAAAACCAACAACAAAAAACCATCCTCTATACACGTGTGTTTCACCGGATTCTTCCGGATGGCAGCACCAAGGAGTACGATCCTTCCAGCCACACATTCCCCATTAATCGTGCTCTTAGTGATGCAAATTTTATTCCATCTTCACGAGGATGTGAGCGTGCGCTGTGGCTGTGGAACGGTTTGGAAATCGCGCTGAGCTGTTTTTGAGAGAGTCTGTTTCCAAGTGACTGCACTTAGGTGCCGAAGTCTAGAAGCTTCTGACGCTGGAACTGGGAAACGGTTTCAATTGGCATATGTGGCCCTCGACGTGAGTTAGCAATTCCATCCAGGTGCCTCTCGAATGGGTTTTTTTCCTTCTTCAGCAATCTGGTCTAAACTTTGTTCCATTTTCTGGTTTTTTTCTCTGCAAGCGTCACTTTCAACACTTGCGAATCGCGACAAAAACACCCAAGACCTGCGACCCATTAAAATTCAATAGATCATTAGAAAACAATAACATAAACGTTGCGCTTGCCAGCGCTCCCCGTTAAAAGCGCCTGCTTCAACCGTTTTCGGACATGCTCCGGTCCAATGACAAAGTTAACCGAGAGCCAAGCCACCGTAAACTCCTTGGCATCGATCGGCGAATGGAGGACTGGTGTTTTCTTTCGCCGTTCGCACCGAACGCCGCTCCACTCGCGGTGAGAGGCCATCTTCGACGCTGATGGCCACACCGTGAGCCGCGATACAAAACGGCCCGGTGGAGCTTTCCAGCTCATTTCATTTGCATAGCTGGCCTCATCGCCAACGGGGAGAAAGGAGGCAAAGAAAACGAATTTTTAATAGCTTCTCATCGAGAAACGAGCAGAAGAAGCTGTGCTACGGGCAGCGGAGTCTTTTCTTCCCGGTGCTACAGGCCCTTCAGGCGGAGCGACCGATGGCGGACCGCAGCAAGACGACCGCAAAAAAGATGCTTCAACGAACTTCGGATGAATCGTTCGATTTGAATAATTTATTCATCGCCATCACCGTCGTCACTGTGACAGGAATGAGTACGTGTATGTGAGTGAGTGACAGAGAGAGAGAGGGAAAGAGCAAGAGCAAGAGAGCCCTGGCCTGCTGCACTGGTTTCAAAATGGCGATAAAATAATCACCAAAGTTTGTCATAAAAATCTAAGTAGACCTCACCGGTTCAGTTTGTGACAGCTCTAGTTCCACCCCGCTGCCACGAGAGAGCGCTGTGCCGTTCGGTTGTTTGAGTTTCTTCTACGGCACGGCAAAAAGCCCCAGCGCGCGGCATGGGGGCCCAACATTAAAGAGAAATAACATTAATTAGTGTTATGTTGCTATATTTAACACTTTCCTCTGCCACCACCGCCGCAACAACTTCACGCTGGTCCTAGAAGCGAACCGATTAAGCAAACAGGAAACGGTCAAAGCCGAGGAGATGGATGGATGGACTTCCTTCGGCTCGTTCTCTATTTCTTCATCTCTCTTTCTATCCCATCCCTCTGTCCACCGCACGCTTGGATGTGAGTCCGTGGTAATGGTTGGCGGCACGTTTTTAGTGACATTCTTGAATGAATTCTACAACCGGTCGTCGACTGGACGTTGGACGCTCGTTTGTTACGACGGTATGTTTCGTTTGTCTTTTTGCTCATTATGCAGCAACGTCGTGTCAGGTGGTTCTTCCATTTTCTAACATCGGACCCATACGTCACTCGTTGAACGTTGCATACTGTTTGGCCGAGACCTTGGAATGCTCGGAAAGAGCTTTAAAACCCCATACTTGGATCGGTCCTTGGTGGAAGAATTAAAGAACAGATTTGGCCTGGGAGTATAGTAGTAGCAATACCTACATCAATTTTATTTATTGTATCATGTTTTTGAAATAAAACTCTTTTATGAAAATCGTATGCTCGTTCCACAAACGATGAGCATGAAACCGTAACAAAAGAAATACCTCTTAACCACACACTCAGCGATGAAGGATGGCTCTGGTGTATGATTACGAACACTCGAAACAGTCCTTACGGCAATCCGCCTGCATTGAATTCGCCTTCGTTCTCCCCGATCGAATGCATCCCAACGCTGCTCGTCCGCAACATTGTACAACCGCTTCCAGCCACGAAAGCCAAAGAGGAACGATCGATTGCATAAAAGAATCGTACAAAGCGTGCAACATTGAAGAAACCACCGGAGTAAAAAAAAGCCACCTGCATTTTGATTTATAGCCGACCGGAGAAGAATCACTTGCGGTCGATCGGTGTGATGATAATTATTCGGTTGGCTGCGGTGAAAAGCTTAAATTCCGCAACTCGCAATCATTCAACACGGGCGTACTCAAACACACACACACAGAACAAGAGCAGACGTATTAATTTTTCAATCTCAAAGAAACGCCACTTCATGGTCATTTTGGGTCGGCAGCGGCCTGTCATTCAGATTGGCAATCTTATCATTATGTCCAGTGTAAAATCGATCCACCAGGCCGTAGCTTCTGCTTCTGCACCGGTGACCGTTCCGCTGGGGAGGTAATAATTATCGAACACCCAGGTACTTGGTGTAATGATCGACGCCAGCGAGCAATCGATTCGCATCGGGGAAGGAGCGAAAGCGAAAGATAACAACATGCATGCATCCATTAGCGGCTGATGTCGCTGAGCCCGGGTCGCCGATCGTGTCATTGATTAATGCATCCCGGGCGCTTCTGTGTGTACGGGGTGTCCATCAACGGTCCACCGTAGCTACCGGTCCTACCGGTCATCGGGACTCATTCCGCTCGATTACCTTGGCATGTTTAATCGCAAACGTCGCGGTGTCGTCGATTTTTCGAGCTGACTTTCCGGCCCCGATTTCCCACGCCACCATCGCGGTGAACGAGCCTTGGAAAAAAAGGGGCAATCATTTATCAAACCAATCACACCCGGGCCATGCTTGAGGAGCACCGAGCGCGAATGGTGACAGTGACAGATGGGACCGAAAAGGGAAGTGAAGCGGACGAATCGGCATCGGTATGATTACGTCGCCGTCTTACATGAAGGAGCTCGCGCTAATTGATATTCCCGGTGGACACGAGAGAAAAACAAAAATGGAAACGACGAGACAAGCTTTTTGAAAGCTTCTATAAAGAAGCGGATGCATTTTTGGTACGTAATGCTATCATTACGGTCCATTAAGGGGAACATGCAGCGCGAGCAGCAGTTCCGGAGCGCCTGCGAGATGAGAAATCTCCCTCACTTCCTGAGGTCATCGGATGCAGATACGTTTGGAGCAATCGGCTAGCGTGTTACAAGACAGCAAAAAGACGAAACAAAACCAACTGATGGCACTTGCCTTGTTGGCTGCGGTTGCCGCTCCTGTCAGCGACACTGCTGGTGAGCTGTCACGCGTTGAAATTATGTCCCATTAATAGTATCAAGCCGGTCCGCATCTCGACGCGGTTTTGCGGTTTTTTGATGAATACCGATCACTGTTGTCGAACCCGATCGAGCTGTTCCGATAATGCCGAGGAGCGCAGCAAAAAGCGAAGAACGGCTCTGTGTCGGAGGAGAAAAATTGCATAATGCCTGCGGGCGGACAATCGTCTCGCGCCACTCGCTCGATCATCACGATCATCAATCCATCCGTTGCCGGGTCTGCAACGAAACGCCATCATAATTACGTTTCTCCGCGCGCGCAAAACTCCGGAAACTTGTGGACGCCGGGCGTACCGAGTACCGGGCGAGATATTTGCAACGGCACGATAATTACCGAAAGCGGGACGCGAAAAGCAGCCGTAAGAACAAAGGAAAGAAAAACAGGCATCCCCCGTGATGGAATGCGTCACATTCGCGAACCTCCCCCCCCGCCCGTGTGGTGTAATGAATAATTTCATGCACCTAATGATTAAATGTGCGTTCTTTTTACCTCGCATGCAGCATCCCGAGAGGTGGCGTGAAGAATTCGCCTTCTCTTCGCGATTTAAAAAAAAAACCCAGCTAAAGTTATCCAGAAAAGGGTGCGTCCGCTGGCCAGGGTGGACCGAATCCTGAGATTTTCTCCACACCCGGCTTCGTTCCCAGCGAGGAATGGTGATTAATTTCGAGTCGCAAGGCTCCAAGAGTGGTCGTCTTTTTTGTTGCTGATGCTGTCTACTTATTATTGTTTCGCTTTTTCTTCCATCACCCAAAAAAGGGTAGAAAATTGGAAACCTCGGCTGGTGAACCCGGTAATTACGAGCGAGCTCGCGCGCGCACGCGAAAAAAAAACCCGAACTCCACCACATACGAACCGGGATGTACTTGCTCCATTTGTCTTCCAGCGCCACCAGCGCACCCCTCATGATCGATCGAGGTCAGAAAATCGACCGCAGAATCAGAGCCCAAGCATGACTCGCGTCCATTACGGGGCGTCTTTGCCGTTGGTTCTGCTCGCGGGTTAGGCACGCCACATTCCGGCCGTTGGCTCGGCTAGACAACAACGACGGGCTCATTAGAAATCAATTACCAATTCTCAACAGTTCACACTTTGCGTTAAGTCTGCTGATTGTGAGCAATTGTGTTGCCCGAAGCGGGGAATGGTTCGCCGCGGATTCAACAGGTGCGCGCCAAAGGGGTTAAACAGGTTCCACTGGGAATGTTCCAAAATAGCATCTGCTTAGCTCCGCTCATCATCATTGAGCTTTGAGTGGATTGGAAATGGCAGCGAAGTACTCTCTAAAACGAATTATGCTCTTCTATTATTTCGAATGTTGATGTTCTTACAGCATCTAACAGAATTTATATACAAATTAAAGGGGATTATATACGATCCTTCTCTATTAGCTCGTTGGTATTTTGGAGAGCTAAAAAAAACTGAAAAAGATTGTCTCATAAAATTAGATACATATTTCGTCCTCCTTTTTGGGCATCGATTTGGCGAACCCAGTCATAATAATTGTTGGCGTATTTAATTAAAAATGAAAGCTATAAATAAAACCCAAAAAAATGTTTTCATTTTTCTAACTTTAAATTATGCCGTCCCTATTAAATAACGAAAAAAAGTTTAAATATTCGATGACGGTAATTTGAACTGTCGATCAAAAATATTGCCATAAAAAGAACCCCTATAAAATCAACCTTAAATCCTGCCACCAAAGTTCTCGTGAAACCACAAAATGCAATCAAACCGACCAAGACGCTGTTCGTTTCGTGCAGCAAATCCTGCACCGTGATCCGTGGCAAGCTTTTTCTCATCGCTTCAAAAAACGCGTGCAGACAAAATTTTCGGACCGGACGAATTCTCCAACCACCCGTCTATTAAAAATCACTCTCCGGCCAGGGCCGGCAGCGTTTTGCTAAATTTACGGTCTGCGGTTTTTATCCCGTCAACTGTCCGAACCTGTCTGTCCTTGAGACCGGGCGAGACCGCGTCCCGACCGTGGATTGATCCTAGATATGATTATAGCACCGCTCGTCATAAAACGAGTCCCGCACGCACACGTAAATCATTCCTCACAAACACACTCGCGAGCCCGTTCGATTGGATGCCGTACCGCGAGGTGTTGTGTTTTTTTTTACGATTCTTACGAAGCTCTGCGAGGACTTCTTGGAAGCTGCAACCAAACCAGGATCGGTGTGATTTCACACGTTTAATTTATTGTGCGAAGAAGAAGTGCAAGCTCCTTACGTATTTATAAGCTTTGACGCTTCTGGTGTGAATGATGCGACAGATCAGCACGGACAGACTGTCACAGTGAGTTTGTTTGCATCATAAAGTATCCCAACGAATCACACCGCGAGATGGGGGGAAAGGGAGGGTCAATCAATGCACTTAGACGTTGCAACAAGCCATTAGCAGCCCGTTTCGGGATGGAAGGTGACGGAAGTGAGAGACAGGAAAAAAGAAACAAAAACCGAAGGAACCGAAGCCTTAAACTCGCCCCGGTTGGTATAAAATATAGCCTGCCGGCGGCTCGTATCGCTTAATTATGCTAATTAGCAACCAACCGCGAAAGCGATGTCGGCAGAGATATGCTGCCCGTGGTGGGATCGCGCGGGATCGAATGGTGTGCAAATGAGGCTTTCGTTTCATTTTATTTTATTTTATTTTTTGGTCTCAGAGCTGCTTGTGCCTTTTGCGTTTGAGGACAAACATATTTTTTTTTTTGGAGCGAAGCTTAAACGATTCGATTATTTATTTATTTTCGACCGTTGCTGCTGAGGCTGCCCGATCGGCATTAGTGAGTGTTTGCGGCAGATTGGCAGATTGGCAGATTAATGGAGCTTCCAGGTTCGGCAGCGGGCACTAGTCCGACGCAAGATCGATCGGCCCGAGATGTGCCCCGTTCCGAAAAGGTGCCAGTGGACTTTCTCGTTTTTATAATGCTTTACGGATGCGCCAGGTTTGGAAACGATATACATAAAATTTAGCGTTTGCAGTGATGGACCTCGTGATAAGATTGGATGTGTTTGGAAGAATTACAAAGCAGTTTTTGGAAACGAATTGAAGGTCTTTTTGAAGGTTTCTAAGATAGGTTCACAAAAAATAATATAAAAGCTCCATAATAACTAAATTGAACGATATTGAGATCAAACGCATTTTTTTATAAATTCACTCTTTTAAAATAAATATCCAAATGCAACATAATAGGCCTCTTGACTTTCTGTAAGCTTCTAAATTTGCTAACAAATATTGCTATTAGATCACGAATTCTCAATTCAGCATCGAAACTAACCTGAAATATTGTTGTTCAATTATCCATCTGCAATCTACCCATCGATAAATACACGCTTCCCTGCCGTGATTCAGCTATTGAGCTTCCAAACTTCGCCTCCTCCATGCAGACTTCATATGTCATCGATAAATGGAGTATCGTCCCACGGAGATGGCACAAAAGCTAGCCGATGTTCTTAGAAACGGACACAACCGATCGCTCCCTTTATCACGACCCAGCGTAATGAAATGTATACTCGCCGACGGGCATATCGAATGGTTCGATTGTTTCCGAACTCCATTACACACTGTGACCGGCTTTTCAACCCGTCTGATAGTCGAACCATCCTCCATGTTCGTTATCGTCCTGCTGGCTCGGACTGGAAGCTCTTGTCATGAAGTTGCAAGATCTAGAAACGGCTCATGTCAACAGCAGCGGCCGCCTGCTAGTAGGAGGTTTCGCCCCGGACAGGGTTATGTTGTTTTGTTTTTTTGCTTTACTGCCATTTCGCTTCCTCCGTGTTGCTAAATGCTATCGAAACATGAAACCCTCGGTGTAACGGTTGGCGACCGGTTTTTTTTTTGTTGTTTTTTGCTCAGTCGACTGTGAAAGTGGACTGGTTGGCTGGAAGCTCGACTGCAGCTACCAGATGGTTGCAGCTGGAAAGCGAACGAAAAAAAACACACACACACAAGAAACAATCACGACCGACCCGAAGGATTCTGGGTCTTGTTTTTCCTCGGTCGCTAGCGCGGGTGGGCGAGAATCCAATACGAGCGGATTGATTTTCTTGGCGCGCTGATGGCAAAAAGATTGCACGAAACGGGTTGCTACGTCTTGGCAAAAGGGGGTGGGGCTATATGTTTGAAGTGCAGCGCTGCCTTTCTACCTTCTAGCTTCGAGCATTTTCAGGAACCGATAGGGAAAGCATCAAGCAAAACGATGACGAACGGGTTCGCTCCCGAGCGGAACGCATCGGTATTGAATTAATGAATGGCAAATATTGGATGGCTTGTAGCATTGATTCACTCGCGTGCTGATGCGTCTTTCAAATATCCACACCTACCGCTACAATGTTGCAATCAGTTCTAAGCGAGGAGGAAAGTATTTATCTACACCAAAGACGCCCATCTGCCGGAAAAGCATAACTCATCCCCTCGTGAGTGCGAAACGAAACGATGACTTTGTAGCCGGAGCCGGGCAGCCTCATGCTATGTAGAACGTGTATGAGAGTTACTTTTTTTTCTCGTTTTAAACACTAAACCACCAGCAAAGCTGGCAGAATGTGCAACGCGAACACTGAACCCCGAAATGGCAAAATCTCGTCCGTGGCGCGATAATTTATTGGGTAATTTACGACAGAAGCATGGCCACGACCGGACCGCTGAAGGTCCACTTTTCGACACTTTTGCACTTCATTCCGTGGGGCTCGTTTTTTTTTTCGCTTCCTTTTCTGCTCGCTCTCGCCTGCCCGTTGTTTTGCTTTCGTGCCGCTTTCGGGCCGCTCCTATGCTAGTCTCATTAGCTGCGGGTCAAACTACCGCGGTCGCCACGATACGCCCGTCCGTCTGTCATATTTCATGCGGCGGTTGCGATGATACAGGAATTATGATAATAACCACACCACACTATTATCCAGAACCGTCCCAGTGGCGTGTGCAGCGAAAGGAGCGAACCAGCCAGGGAGTCGCATAAAATAAACGTCACCAGCATGCAGAGCTTGCAGGGTTGCACCGGGCAATGGGTAATCCATTTCAACCATCCGTGGTCCGTGTCCGTCCTGGCAGATGGATGCGCTCGCGACTCGGTAACACGGTGGCATAATTAGTAGGGAAACAGTTCGCGACTTCCGTCGCCATTCCGCCGGTGGAAGTGAGTGGAACCGGGTGGAAATTCACGAGGTGGTAGAGCAGAATAAATTGCACCGATTTATGTGCATCGCTCCTTCATAGCCACTGTTCTTTTTTTCCTAACAATTTTCGAGAGACAAATTGAGTACTAGACGTAGAGCATTGTAGATGATTTTAAATCACACTAATAAAAAACACAAATAAAAGTTTCTATCACACCATACGAAGCCGTAAATTCCAGGTTTTCTTGTTAAAATGAAAAACTGCAAACATTTTAGAATAAATCTAATATATCAATTTAAAGATCTGTGAATCTTTAAAGATATCATTTCGAATCGAAAATACAATATCGAAAATGTTTATGCTGCAGCTCCCAAGCGGTAATGAGCTTGTTTAGGCTTCGCTGTGGCTAATTTACACAACAACCACATTGTGTGCCACCCCCGAAATTGTACTCTCCTCCGTGCGGTTTCGGATAAAACACTGTCCACCGCGATGGTTTGGTGCACCATTTGTTTGCTTTTATGCCCAACTGCACCTGCATCGACCTGGTGACTAAAATGATCACATCCCGACCGGCCAGCGGAGCGTAAAATTAAACACACAAACAAACGCGAAACGACGGTACAACGCGCCGTTCACCATCCTGCCGATGTTATTCCTGCTCTGCTGGATAATTTAATCAAAATTTAAGGACATTCGCTTCCAAAAAAAAAGGATCTATAATTAAAAACCATTCTCATCCATCGCGCAGTATCAATCTCGCGCACGCTCGGGTACGAAATTATTTACGCTTCTGGATATTCACATTTGAACAAACAGTTTTTAAATCCATTTGCAGCCACAAGCGCGTGCAATGCGCGCACGGTTCGGTTGAGCATTTTAATTATTTGAGCACGTTGCGTTTTAATACCGTGTTGGTAGCGTTCCGTTTCGAATCTGGGATTACCGCCGGCAAGGAAATTATGCATGCGCCAACAGTACCAACGAAAAACCGGCGGGAGTCTAATTGATGACAGATTATGGATCGCCACTCGGTTCGGATTTCGACTGGCGATGGCGATGAGTGGTCAATTTTGGGAAGCGTTTTTTTTTTATTACGAACCTTTCCAGGTCGCTTCAAACATTCCGTCGTAATATTACGAGTTAAATTATTTACCCACTCAGCACAAGCTCCTCTGGTTGGGTTGGTTTGGGCACGCTTCCGGGTGAGATTGTCCGCACAAGCGCCGACAACAAGCTGGACGGTCCATTTTCCCGTGCTTTCCACATGAAAGCAGCAGCAAACCGACTGCAAGTGACACATCGACATCGCTGCACTTTCCGGGAAGGGGATTTTCGCAAACACATCGCAGCAGGCGGTTCGCTCTTTTGAAGCCGGTTTTCGCAACTATCGGGTGGTGGTGGTGGTGATGATGCTGGACACGGATCGGTGTATTGGATTATTAAAGTCATCATAATTAATGGGTTTTAAAAGCGTTTCTCCTCGCCACCAGTGTTTGGCCAAAGAAATGCAGCTTTAATCCGTACAAAAACTCGTTTCTTTGCGTGCGGATAAAGGACGGCACGAGTTTGTCACTTACTGTTTCCAGTGGCTTCCACCGCCGGTTGATGCAATCGGATGGGTGGCTCAGGAAGCTATGAGTGTAATTAAATACTTCGTCATCCGCCCGCCTCCGATGGGGCGGTGCGATGCAGCGATTTGTCAAACGTGCAATGCACACACTTTGCTATTAATTAATGATCTGCAGCAACTAAGTAAACGTTGGAGGAGAATCGTTAAGCGAGAGGCTCGATATTAGCATCATCCATCGGATCGATACCACGATGGGTGGTATCGGCGGATGTATTACTTTGTAACCGACATCGAAGCACGAGTGCTTCTGCACGATGGAATCGATTTGCTCGACGGGGTGGAAAAGTATTAATCCCGATCGGTTTGTAATTCTCGGTCCGCCCAACCGAGCCTTCTTACAAGCAGCCAATGTTGCCAATAAGCGAACGGAACAGCAACGCAAAAACAGCAGAAACGGTTTGCAATTAATTGTCACTTTTTCTCTGCCGCTGAAGCGTTTGCACGAGATAACACCATGCCCGAAGAAGCCGATCCTGTTTCGGGACTGAAACCAGTTCGCGCTTACGGAAACGAAAGCACAGCGCGAACTGGGAAACTGGTTTCGTTATCTTTATCGACCATCGAAGTTCTTTCGCGCTGGTGATGTGCTGAGCAAAGATGAGCTCGCCAGGAACGGCTTAAGGAACCGTGCCGGACCGGATGTGGTGGATTGATATTCATGAGGCGGCACTACAGTCGGAGTCGTGCTCGAATGGGCGCCTCGGACAGCGTTGGAAGAGCGATGGGATGATAAGGAAAGTGTGTTGCCGGGTTTGTGGATTGTTTGAAATTAATTTTACAACCTCCGGTAACGGCTTAAGAAAGGCAATTAGGATGACAAGTTTCATTCAAAGGTTACAACATTGGAATTTTCATAATCTGTTTTGAAAGCAAAACCATGTGCAAGTATTTAAATTTTAATAAAATACATCGTTGGCATAAAGAAATAAATTTCAAACGCTTAAAATACCTCCACGGAATCGAATGCTTCACCATCTTTAGCAAAAAAAAACATATTTTCATACAATTTGCACCATAAAGCTGCCTAAAAATGGTGGACTGCTTCAAATTTCGTTCGAAACGCTCCAACCACCCGAACAGGATCGAACATTGCTGAACTGATTTAAAATTATCAGAAATTCCACTCGACACGAAAAACGGCCACCCCAAACCTTTATCGGACGCCCGAAATCGATCCACGTTATAAGCTGATTAAAAGCGGCCCACAATGTACCGGCCAGTTCACCCCAAAGCCATGCCGATGGAGAGAAAGAACAGGGGAGAGACGAGCGAAAGAGAAAAAAACGCCCATAAAATCACCCCCATCCCCCGAAAGGAGTGCTGAGCGTTGCGGAATTATCACCCGATGGCTTCGGCAGATGGGATGGTGAAAAGTAAAAAAAAATTTGCTCGCACACACACACACACATCGAGTGAAATAAAACCCATCGGCTCGCACTCTCCGAGCTTAAGCTGCAATTTTCCACCTCCGACCTTGCTGGGTTGCAATTGAGACAGCAAAAAAAAATCATTCAAAAATGAACGCAATAGGATTATTTTTTACGTTGCTATCGGATATCGAATTTTCAAAGAACATCCCTGAACACTTTGCTGCCACGGACTTAAAGGATGGGGTCATAAAACAGTCCGCTACCGCTTCCATCCCGGGCCGCGGGCGTCATTCACCGTGGTAAATAAAAGTTGATGGCGTGTGCCTTATGCGATGCGTACCGGTGGCCCCCGTCGGTTTTTTTGGGTGGCCCCGGTAAGTGAGTAGCTTTTCGTGTCCCTACCGGAACCGAAGAAGACACACACGATCTTCCCACGGCTCAGGCCGACCATGGGCATGACCCCCACCCCACGCGGACGGAGCTGTTTGCTATTGAAATCATCTGCAAACAGTTCACCTTCACAAACGAATTGTCCGACTCGCCGCGTCAACCGTGCGCGGAATAATGCTTTCGGAATTGAATATTAATTGATTTTTCATATCCATATAAGTGCGCCCGGAGATGGGGGTCAATATTGGCCGATGTTCAACACTCGAAGCTAAATCTCGCGCAACGCACGGCGTGCATCAGGGCTCGTTGCATCCACCGGCAACGTGGATGGAACAAACTTGTTCGGGGTTTTGTTTGCACTGGGCTCGAGTGGTACTAGCCCATTGTTTTACCTTTCAACTCATCCTCGTTAGCCGCGCCGGAACCTATCTATCTGTGTCAGAGGAGAATTATTTAATACACTCGAGAAGCTCAGCGTGGCTTTCCGCGCGGTTGAAGAAGACACTCGCTGGGCCACTTTAGGACACACTGACGGTACACTCGACTCGACGACACTTGCGTTTGTTTACTTTAACGATGACAACGGTGGGGGGAGAGGAGGGGGAAGGGACGAGCCGGTCGCTTCCTTGTCCCCCTGTCCCGTGCGAGAAGATTAAAGACGCCAAGACCGACAAGTTCAAATATTTTACACCGGCTCTAGCCGTTCGTCGCGGACGGTGAATTCATTTGGAAAGGTAGAAATAACTCCACCGAAACAGTGAATGGAAGGGGAGGAGGGAGGAAGGGCGGTAGGGGTCAGGGGTGGTCCGTCTGGGAATGGGGAATCACCTCACCAAAGTCCGCTTTTTGCTCAAGAGCAGGTGTCTTTTTATACTGTGACGCAAAAAAGAACCGTACTGAAGAGGATGCGCCGGTTGATTTGTATGACAATTGTATTTTAAAATGAACCACCCTGTTAATTTTGTTCAGAATTTTCCTTCCATTCGTATTTTATTTTATTTTGTTACACTATAAAATATTGTTACAATATCGAAAAGTAAAAACATATAGCTTATATTAGGTTTTTAAAATACCTGACTCCTTCCATTTCAACCTTGAAGGTTACGTTATGTTCGTTGAAGTCAAACTCTTTTCCATTGTAATAAGTGCATTCCTCAAAATATGGTTTAAACGTATCGATTTTCGCTTTCCAAAGAGCCGCTCACCGTGCTTATAGTTTACTTTTTGATCCAAACCTCTGTCTGGAGGTCATCCAAATTTGAGCCGAAGTAATATGATCCAAACCTTAATGTGTCCCATTCTGCTCTGTTTGCCACCTCTTTCCAGATACATCCACTCGAAGGAAAAGCCATTCAAATGCACCGAATGTGGCAAAGGCTTCTGCCAGTCGCGCACGCTGGCCGTCCACAAGATCCTGCACATGGAGGAATCGCCGCACAAGTGCCCAGTGTGCAACCGGAGCTTCAATCAGCGTTCGAACCTGAAGACGCACCTGCTCACCCACACGGACCACAAGCCGTACGAGTGCAACTCGTGCGGGAAAGTGTTCCGCCGGAACTGTGACCTACGGCGTCACGCGCTAACGCACACGGTCGGGGACGTACCGTCGGAGGCGCTCGATGTGGGTGTGGATGATGATGGCCACCAGCTCAGCGGGGACGAGGACGAGACGGTGCTGGAGGTGGACTCACCGGTACATTCGCCGGCGGGAAGACATCGTTCGGTGTCGCCACCGCTTGATATGCCCGTTTCGGCGGAGTTGGATGACGAGGAGCGAGAGGAGGACGATCGTCGGATGGAGTTGGAGAGAAGACATCGCCGAGAGCGCGCCAATGTGGAGGATGATGAGGATGACGAGGAGGAGGACGATGAAGATGATCTGATCAGTGTGGCAGGACATCCCGAGCCAGATCCAACGCCCGTCGTCCAATGTCACCACGAGCGTCCGATGGGATCGAAGAGTCCGTACACCATGCGTCCGCAGTACGACCATGGAAGCCGCTCGTCGATGTCTTCACAGTCGTCGCAGCACTCCAGCACGATGCACCTGGAAGACTCCCGTGACGGTGGACCAATAATGTCCCATGCGCCGGATGTGTTCGTCCCCATGCTACACGTGCGACGTGATCTTCACCACAAAATGGGACTGATAGGACGTGCGTCAGCGACCATCACGAGCACAGGCGGGCCAGGTCTCCTCGAGCCGGGTGGTAACTTCCTGAGTCACATTCCACTGCGAAAACGCGCCATGGGCCCCGACGGCGAACCGCATCCGATTATGAGCCGCGGTCTGCATCTCCCACACCGTGGACATCACAAAAGCCACCTCCCGGAGGAGGTCCATGGCGGACCACCGCCGGATTCGCCCCACCGGGAACCGATGCCACTGATATCACCATCCGTTCCATCCGCATCGCCCGTTCTTCTCTCACCACATCTTCCACCGGGACTGGCCCTTCCGCCACCGCCTCCTCCACCGGCACCGAGCTCAATGGCGGTTCCGATCAATCTGGCGAACCTATCCAACCTACCCGTCGTACTGCCCCCATCTTCCGGTGTTCCCGCGAGCTCGCTATCGGCCAGTGGAGCGGGTAGCTCCGTTGCAATACCATCCGGGACATCGAAAGCTCCAGTGTCTTCACCAGCAGCGCCATCGGCACCATCGACAGCACCACCGGCACCCCAGATAGCGGCACCACAACCTCCACCGCCACGAAAAACCGGTTTCAGCATAGAGGACATCATGCGTCGCTAGTTCGAACCAGCGAAGACGTAGGAAAACAGTACAAAACAACACATGGAAAACAACGGAGACAATCTTAAATGTGCTTCCCAACGAAGTGTCTTAGGTGGTAGGTCTCATTAGGAATAGGAATCGGCACCAAGTGTCCGACGTACTGTACTGCTGTGTGCGTTAGAACCTAGACGATCATCTTCCAGGAAAGAGGTGAGATAGTACGATGGCAGTGCCGTTCACTCCATGATCTGCAGCTCTGTGACGCTCCGTGTAGCTCAGTAAACAAACGGTGAGATCATCGTTTTAGCTTCCACTATGCAATAAGCGTTAGCGTTAGTAATCCAGTAACTCGATACTCTAGACGTTCGTTCGAAACTGTTGTACAAAGGTTTCAAAGGACGCGGGTCACGCTCGCATTATAAGTCGGATTAGAAGCAGAGGTTTGGCCTTAGAATACGCGCGTACCTTCGGTAGGGCGAAGTGTTTCGTGCCTCCGGGGAACTTCGAACGTAGTTAGTGATATATGATGAGCGTAAGTGTGTAATCCGATCGATTTTTTTGCGATCCGAAACCCCTTTTTGTGAGTGGGGTCGTGTAGATTTCAGTACAGCTCGTGGTTGCAGTGCATTTAAACGCTCCCTGCTTCGGTGCCTTCCAGACGGAGCGACAGCGGGAATGGTTCACATCCTGTACAGACGACCGTTTTCCCTGCTCCCGTTGGTAAGTGTGTTGTTTCGGAGAGAGAGACTAGTAGCGATTAAGATAAGCCAGGAATAGGATTAGTGGTAGGAGGCGGCTCAGTAAGAAAAAAAAAACTACGTTAGTTTCATTTAGCAATAGCGACAGCAGTAAGCACTTCTGGTGTAAGTTATTTTGTGATTCATTCGGACATTTTTCAGCTCAGATGAGAAAGAAAGAGAGACAGCGAGAGAGAGAGAGAAGAAGGTTTTATCTAGCATTTAATGAGTCTACCGAGACAGATTTGTTAGGAAATAGAAAGAAGATAGCTAAGGTTGGCTCTTAAGTCCGGCGGTGCAGACGACACGAGACGAGTCGACAAATCGTACAAGCATTATCATTAACTGTATTATGTTTTTTTTATACCCTTTTTCTTGAAGCGATCAAAATAAAGTGAAAAACGAATTTTCTCAAAACAGTAATAACCGGTGCGCAGTCATTAATCTTCAAGCGTGCAGCTAATGTGCAGTGGAAAGAACCTGATCCTTCTCCAGTGTTATTCTCGCCGTCCCGAGCTCCACTTGCAGTTTGCCGCTTCGGGCGACGGACGAACACTAATGCCCGGGCTAGAGCTGGCTTTTCATTAGAGCCATTGTGTTGTGAGAATTCACCCCGGCGGACACACGATCTTCGATCCGATCCGGTGAGCGGCACACCGATGGTGCTGGCGAAGATACATCCTCGATAGTTTCGTCTCATTTGCGTGATGTCTAATTAGTTCTGGAAAGAATTGCGAAATTCAACCATATCATTAGCCGCAGCGATCAAACCTTGGGGCAATTTCTTGCGGATCCTTTTCTCGCAGCATCGGACCAAGCGCGTGTCAGGCGATATCGAGCGGATAGTGGCCATCGAGAATCGAGAGCCTTGAGAACGGGGAACGAATCCAAACAAAAAAGGCGTAAAAAATGCGAAAGAAAGGCGAAAGAATAACAAAATCGTTCTAATGAGAAGCGCTCGAAAGCCGATGCAACGGGAAAGAAACAAAAAAAAAGGGAAGGAAAGAAGAAAATTTCGATCGAAACAGGCGAATAGAAGATTCGACAAGTAACACACAAAAACAAAGAAAACAACGGAGAACGCCAAACAAAACAAACAAAAAGCGAAAGAATGGTTCCCGAACCGGCGGAACCCGATTCCACGAACCACGAACGTTTCGGGTAAGAAAACGCGAAGGAAGTAACCCATAAGTCCTAACAGATAATCCGATTATGGCAATAAAGTTTAAATAGAGAGAAAAGAGGAGAGTGGGAAAAGAACCCGAACCCGTATCCTCCACCCGTTGAGGAAGTCTGAAGTCGAAGGATTAAAAAAAAAATAAGGAAAGCAAACACCTTCGAGGGAGCGAAAGAGAGCGTGGAAAAGGAATCAAAACTCCACACTAAATCTTACCCCGGCCGGACACGACGAACCGTAGCACGGCGGTAGGGGAAGGGACCACGACGACGGAACGATGTCCCCAACTTTTGTCGCCTAAACGTGACATCGAGGTCATTTTTCTTGTCATCTCGTGTTTCACGACGACGGCGGGGTCGTTCCCGGCATGCCGTGCTCATCTTTTCCGCCGATGCTTCGATTTGGAGCGAAGTATAAGGCAACAGGAAAAACCCCGGACCGTCCGGTGTGGGTCAAGATTGGGATTTAGATGGGAAGGCACAGAAAGAAAAAAAAAAACGCCACACACAGAACCCTTCATCGATTGTCTGAAGTGTCGATAGTCGAACGGAGTGGATGGCGAGCGAACTTAAAACTAACATTCGTGGCTCGTCGCTCGGGAAGGATTTGTGGTTCCCCGCAAACAAAGGACTCATAATTTAATCGTCGCTATTCTTCACTGCCCACGTTTGATGTGTGCTAAGGGTTGGTTGGGTTTTTATTTAATGTTTCAGTTTCTGGGGGAAAATTTTTGAGTTTTATTTTAGGGTCTTTGTGTTTTTTTAAGTGTTTGAAAATGTATGACACTCAATGTCGACACATTTATAAATCAAAATATATATATATTCATAAATGTATTTTCCTTTTATAATTGTTCCCTTTTTCATGTATATTTCTAAAATCGAAAAATAAATACAATCTGTGAGAGTTGCTTTCCAGAAAAAATAAAATCAAATACACTTACTAAAACCCTTTTTTATACATTTATAATCAACCAAAGCTCATCTCGGTCACATACGCTGTTACGAAACTGCGGATTTCCCAATTTCATTTGTGCAAAAAAAAGTATACGCTGCAACAGTTATAGCGCTTCGTACCAACGCCCACCACACGTCCAGGCAAGACGGCAGAAACACAAAAAATCACTTCAAGAAGGCAGCGCAGAAATGCGAGCACTTTGCACCCCACAACCCCACCGGAACGTTCCCGCCACGGACGTGCGGAGGACATAATCAAAATTTACTGCAATCTGCTCCGTGGGTCGTAATCGTTTTTCAACATTTTCATTAAATTTTATGCACCGTTAGCCTGCTGCCCGTTGTTGTTTGAGCGCTCGCGAGCGCATTGTTTTCGGTGTCCCGCCGTGGACGTGTGGCATTTAATGGGCGCTTTACCTTTTGCTTCCCATCGTTGACATCTTGATTTTTGCCGATGCGCTCGCCGGAGGTTTAATGTCACCGTCCAGCCCTGTCCGTCCGTGCCGGTCGTCCGCGGGGTGTTGGCGTTTTAATGGCTAATTAGTGCCAGGGTTTAAATGCAACCGATGTGCACCGGGAGCTTAACAGCGTACTGATTTATGGAAATGAATAGTCCACCGGTATTTGCGAAAGGACGTATCGATGCGTGTCGTGGCCTCCCCCT
>JXWZ01002946.1:0-16552 GCA_000956215.1 Anopheles farauti No. 4 | reverse complement strand
ACACACACACACAAGGAACGTAGGAACGTGCAGCATAAACATTCGATAATGATTATTGATTAAATGCATCCGGGGTACACCGTGATTACAAGCGGAAATCGGTAGGAAATTGAGTGCTGCTGCCGTTGTGGTGGTGGTTTTGTGTAATATTTGAAATATATCCGTTGCACCTTGCACGGTATGATATAATTTCACGATTTCACGAACCGCGCGTGGCGAAGATGCGCATCTTGCCTGAGTAAGTCACCGCGGCGTGATGATCGCTTCACGCGTTGCCGATCGGGTGTTTTCCTCCGCTCACCTGTAGAATCCACTCGATGGGCGCATGGTTGAGCGCGCCCCAGTAACGCCTCTTGGAGGTGAGAGGAGTCCCCGTTACGGTTTGTTGATTTATAGGCAACCCCGTCTCCATCGTAAAAGCAACTCATTCTAGAACTCTCAACCACCAACCGTCCGGCTGTATTATTATAACTGTATCAATAAAGCTCAACCAATCGCGGATGGTAGGCCAGTCGCGGGCGACATAATTACCTTTCACCACCCAGTGCGCGCGCGCGCGCGCCCGGCCTCGAAGATGTTTCTTCAGGTGTGTCATCCATTTAATTAAACCTTTTCGATTACCTCACGTGAACGGAGCAACCGGCCAACCGGCACGCGGGCAAACCAGCAAACTCAATCACTTCGGAGGCGAGCGTACACATTTTTAACACCGGCGAATGCAATGCCCATCTCGCATAGCGCTGAGAACGGCAAGTATTTGAGGAGTTAATTTTGTTTTCTTCTTCCATTCCGCTCAAATATTTAAACAATTTTAAACTTTGTCCGACCGGTCGGCGTGCGCTAGATGAATAAACATAAAGCACCGTGTCGTGTTGCCGTCGTACGATCGCGGGTCGTAAACGCGACCCATCAGCTCATGTTCTGCTGTGCTTCTGTGGTCGGTGAATTTTATTTCCTTCTTATGAAGTGCGTGAGCTCATCCGCTTTCGATCGGTTTACGTCTGCTTTGCTACACGTTTCGGGATTGTTTGCAGATATTTTTGGCACATTGTGTGTATTATGTGTCATGTTTGGCTGTGCGTTTGAAGCCGCTAACAAAACGCTGTTAACTTGAGCATGCTTGTGATGATATTTGGGATTACAATAATCGAAAAAAAACTACTCAACCGGGCCCTACAGTACTTGCGAAAAATAGTATGCGAAGAGCCAACCATTTTTTATCGACCAACATGACACGCCTCACCTGCATTCGAACGATCGAATTTCTCTACGCACCAAAGCAAAAACATAACATCCAAACAACTGTTCTCCCGGCATAAGAGAAACGTTCAACTCGCTTCATTTATGAGATGATCTGCCCCTTTTTACCCACACTGCCACCCAACTCGCCATTGCACGTGATCATCCTTCGCACGTGAGCGCAGAAATTTGAAATCGAACACCACGCCACCTGTTTGGTCGCGATAACCAGCGGCCCCAGCCGGTGCTAAAATGTTGCCGATATCACCGCACCAATATCGGAGGGGGATGCCATGCTCGAGTGCACCGTAATTGGAACCCGCTACACTTGCCTGATCGCCCGTGATTTATGCTGCCGTACAGGGTGAGCACTCATCTCGCACACAAACAGGCAACAGGGTTTGCCTTCCTGCCCGCCGCTAGTAGCCGCTGGCACTTTCCTCGCGATTTTCTCGCAGATTTCACTAGCCACCGCTGATCGCTAATGCGCTCGGGGTATTTTTATATCGCCAGCAAAACAAACCCACGGCAACGGGTTTTCTAACCCACATCCGCCGCATGGGGAAGCGATATTTAAAAAGAAAAACAATTACTGAGAACAATGGCGCGTTGGCTTTCGGTTTGGCGCGATTTATAGGAAATTTTTTTCGTTCGTTTTTCTTCGACCACAAGAACGTGTTATTGAATCACACTTAATGACTAACATCCCGCTTTGCGTTGACCCCACCGAGAGCCGAGATATCTTTTCAAATAGTTTAACGAGAGAAAATTCATTTTCTGCATTTTTTTTCTGCCCCCCCCCATTTCGTGCGGTCGAAGGAAGGCTCCGGATATATGGGTTTCCTTCAATTACAACCACTGAAACAAACCATTATATTTTATTACACATATTCCCGCCACCACGCATCCTGCTGCTGCGATCGTAAAGAAACAAACATCGTGTAGAGGATAAAATTCATCATGTCTCGTCTGTCGCGCTCACAAAACCGTCCCGCAGCCGGTCCGGTGACATCATCCTCTCCGACATTTTCCGAGCAAAGTTTTCCGCTCTGCCGAGTGCGGCCGAAAGAAAGGCCAAAACTGTCCACCCCTCGGCAGCAGCACCAACAAAACATACGGTGAAGAGGAAGCGGATCTGTCAGCAGGCAAACGACAGACCTGGTGGTGAATGTCTCTTCAGTACCCGGTTAACTCCATGACGGAAGGATAAACACGGGCGGAACGTGTCTTATCAAACGATGGTTGCGAGAAGTAGTGTGGCGGCTTACATATGCGTACGCGGCGTGCCGTCCCATTCACATCGTCATATTTCACCACCCCTCCCAGCCGCCTATCTGGGGGGAGGGGGGTGGAAGGGAAACCAATAGAAAGAAATTGCACATACACCACGCGGAAAACTTGCCGCCTGAGCGCAGGTGTATGTGTCTAGCGTGTGGCGAAACGCAAGCCGTGTAAAAAGAAAATCAAAGGAAGGGTGGGTGTTGCTTGCCATCGGTTCGAGGCTTCCTCGCAGTCGTACGCAATCAGCAGCCGACGCACCACCCAGAGAAAGAGAGAGGAGCGTGCGCGCACGCGCGAACGTTTGTTTACGTTTCACACGCCAGGACGGGGAAAAATCGCTGGAAGAGATTTTCCACCGCCTGGGAGAACGAAACCCAAGAGAACAGCAGTGTGCGGATCTAAGAAAGTGTGTGTGTGAGAGAGAGAAAAAGAAAGAGACCAACCAGGAGCAACAGGACGAACAGCCGCCAGTGGAGAGTGTTTTCCGGTTTTCGGTGTGTTGTAGTAGCCATTGAGAACATTGCACGCCTGTCATCAACGAATGGTGTAGTAGTAGGCCACGCAAAAGGCACGAAACGACGTCCGCACCGACCGCAAAATCTGTGCGAAACGGCAGTGTGTATGTGCAAAAATCGTCCTGTTGATATCGACCCAGCAAACTAAATGGCCTGAGCCGAGCGAAAACGAAAACGAAAACGGGTTGCGCTGTGCGCAAGCTAGTGTCTTTTCTGTATTCTGTGATATTTGTGATAGAAAAAAAAGTGAATGCTCCGTCGTGTAGAAAATCAATATTGCATCAATATCGCCGTCTTATCAGTTTGGGGCAGTGGCCAAATGGACCACGCTTCACGCAACTAGTGTTCCCGGGCGAGTGTTGTGAGGCGCCCTGTTATCGTGGCACACATGGGATTTTTGATAAGCTATCCACCGGAGAGATTAACCGGGTGTGCCGTGTGTGGTGCCGTACCGTGTGCTCCGCCACACTTGTGACGCCCGTAATTCGATTACCGTGCGTGAGTATGCAGTCGAACGTCAGCTCCTGCTCGCCACCGATCGGTGCCCGGCGCGTCAAGACCGATCTGCACACGTCGGAAAAGCTGTACGTCCACTCGGTCGGCGGACGATCCCGATCGAACTCACCGATGCATGCCGGGCTGACGGTGCATCGACACACAACGCACCGGAAGGCCGGCAGTGAACCAAAGAACGGTCTCGTAACGACCGTTGGGGCGTCATCCAGCGCGTCCACCTCGTACCTGACGGTGCCGCATGCCACTTCAACCACAACCGTGCCATGCAGCCCGAACCGGCAGCGCAGCAGTAGCACCGGAGCACCCAGAACTGCGTCGGCAGCGACGAACCACCAATGGTTGCTACCAACGTCGACCACCACCATCGAGCGGAGTTCCAGCGTCCGACTGAGCCCGAGTCCGTCCAGAGCCTGCGATGCGGCGGGAATTACAAATAGGTTACTATCGATCCAGTGACCCAGTGATGAACCGACGTGTGATGCGGGTGAACGAGGGCGAATGGGAAGATATTGCGGGGTTCAAGGGCTCTTTTTCAATATAATCATGAAACCCATTTCTTTAACACCCCCAACTGGTGTAAGACACACGGCGCTAATCGCTTCCCTTACCTTTTCACTATCGCCCCCCACAGATCCCAACTACCGGCCCGAGCACGGCTGCTCACCAGACGGCTGCAGAACAATGCGACCCCGACGAATGGGTCGGAAAGTCCCCGCTCGATCGACAGCCTGCCCCGGCGGACGTTCGCCGGATCGTACAAAACGGCCACCCTTAACCAGTTCCACAATCTCGCCAACAACAACATCTGCACGGACTCCGCCTCGACCGCAACCAACTCCGCGGAAGATCTCACCCTGCTCGACAAGTCGCTGCGCAACTCCATGCTACAGGACGTGGTGCACTTCAAGAAGCAGCTGGTGCGATTGCGTCGGATACTGCAAGAGGTAACCTTAGCCGGCAACGGCTGCACTGCACTTCCATTGCCCTTCCCGATCGCTTTTGATGTCGTTTGCTTAGAGTCGCATCTTGTCGCACGTTCCGCCCAGATAGTTCACGTCATATCACGTTTTCCAAAGACGCACCGCAGCATGATCAGCCACACTAGATCGGTTGCTAGCTCAGTTCGCATTGCGAGTGTTCAGAGGCCGTGTTATTAACTGCATCTCATAATCTTCACTTTCGTCAACCCGCGCGGTGAAAATCACCCCCCCGAAATCTGTATCAACCGTGCGCTCGCTCTCACACCCGCACCGGTCGCGTTGCATCACGCGTTCGCTACCTTCGGCGAAGATTCGCGTAACATCCCATCCACACCTCCCGCACCAGCTCTTCATTACCAATTCCAATTTCGCATCCTTGTTGTTTTCGCGCGTCCATTCGGTTTGTGCAACGCCGCGATTGTTATCGGTGCGTTTTTCCTGATTTATTCATTGCCCATTTCCATCGTCAGCTCTCCCCGTTGCCCGTTCGTTCGCATTTTCGTTTGGTTGAATTTTCTTTACATTGTTTCTTTTTCTTTTGTTCTCTTTTTTTCTTCTTTTTATTTCTTTTCGATATGATACGTACCGTGTATGCACGTGTGTGTTGGTGTTTGTATGGTGTTGTCCACACATTTTCTTCATCCGTGTATGGCGGTGGGTGCTGCGGCGGCGACTGGTTACTACTACCACTACTACTACTTCTGCTACTATTGCTTTCCACTATGTGTCGACCCGCCCGTGCCCTTCTGTGCGTCCCCAAAAACGTACCCCTTTCCGTCCACAACAAACCCGACTGACTGTCGCTGACCAAACAAATTCAAAACAGGATGAAGAAAATTTGATGATGGTAGGTTTTATCCTTAGTGTTTTTCATGTTACTCTTCTTTTAGTTTGTAAGACTATTTAATTTAGTACAATACAAGCACTAACATATCTAATTAAAACATGAATGTCTGCTAGAACTATATCATTACACCTTTAGTGTACGTGCATGGTTTCGTGTACGCCATCGTGTTGCATCCCTCCACCACAACCGACTAATGCAACTAATTACTCCCCACCGAAAGACGCCTCCTTTCCACCCGACGCAAAAGGCCTCACCGAAAAGTACCACTCATCCGGTTTTTGTTCCTTCCAGACCGACACTCTCAACCCATTTGAAAATAACAATGGGCAATTCTTCACGACGGCAGTCGCCGCTGCGGCCACTACGAATGGCCCAGCGGCAGTGACAACCAACCCGGCGGCAACAGTCCAGGGCCAACAGGAACAGCAACACCAGCACCAGGAGAATGTGCTCATCCGCGAGTCCAGCGTGGCGGCACTAGCCCTACTGGAGGACCAGCGGCAGGAGCTGGCGGATCTCAGAAGACAGGTGGTTTACCTTCAGGTATTTGCACGTTCATTTCCCTTTTATTTCTCTCATTCTCTCGTTCTATACTATACTTCCCGCTTTGGTAGCTATGGTAGGAGTGATTGAGCGTTCACCGTATGGGTTTCCGGTGTTGTCTGCACATCCGAGTGCATACGGTGTGCAACAAACTGTCACAAGGTCTTTTTAACTTGATCGATCCGCTAGAGATTGCCATCGAGTGAGGAATAGCCGTTAGGAAACGAAGTACCAAACGAATGAGTGCAATGTTTAGAGTAGGAAAACAGATAAAACGCTTCATTTCGTCATTTAGTTTAAGAAAAGGAATATATACAAATAACTTTAATGGGTGAATTGGTAAATTCTATTCTATGTAAGGGTAAGTGGTGAAAACATCATTATCCCACAATTATCTTGAAATTGATCTAAAGCTACGTTAAGCTATACTATCTCCTATCTTTATAAAAACACTATCACCTTAAAAAATACTATTCATACTATCCTATTGGCTTTCGTCGTTGTAAAGTTGTTTCCAAACTTTTCGTTCAAGTTCGAAATATTCACGCACCTACTATGCTATTCTTGCAACGAATTAAAGGGAGCCTCCATAGGTATTGCTTCATTATTCTATCCGTTTCCGTTACATGTCTATCTGCTTGTACAAATAGTGCTTTAAATATGAGACTCTTTGTACACAACCGTTTCCTTACTCCCCATGCTTTCGGTAGCTTAGAAGTTATTAGCGTTTAATTTATTCGTTACGATCCAATACCCGACCCATCGTGTAACGAAAAGATGCATCTAACCACACATCTGCCTGTGTCCTTCAGGGCGAACTAACGGCAAAGGATCGGACGATTCGGCAGCAGCAGAATCTGATCGAAAAGTACGAAGCCGAGCGCGAAAAGCAATCACAGCACAGCCTCTCGCAGAACGGATCGTCTTCGTCGGGGGCGGCGGCGGCGGATACTAGCAACGGAGGAGTCTCCTCAACAACGGCCTCAGCTTCCGACCTTCCGTCGGCGGAAACCATCAGCACTGCGACGCAAACCGAACGAGTACGTACGATGGAGAGCGCGAAGCCACGTCGGTGGTGTATTCTTGGTAAATCTAATTTACGGCCGCAATGCTAACAACGACCTCGTTTCCTTTGCTTTTGCAGCTGAGGCCCGTTTCCTTTGGTGGACAGGAAGGATTAGGAAGGTAATTATTAAGTTGGCCGAGTGTATATGTGTTTGTACGTACGAGACAGTCTGTACGACCTTCTTATATTGATTTTACCTACTATTCCCCATATATGCATCGCAAACACACCTTTTACCCCATTTAGTAATGATGGTTCCAGTTCTGTTTTGTTTTGTTTCCCTTTCGTTTCTTTCACCTTTCATAATATTTTTGGTTCGTTTTTAATTTTCTTGTTAGGATGACTCGGTTTGTGGTTCGTTCTTAACGTGTTTTATTTCTCTCTCTCTCTTTCTCTTTCTTTTTTCTGCCCCCTTGTTTTACTTTTGGTGTATGGTGTGTTCCCTCTTTTCGGTTCGGTTTAATCCTCTTTCCTCACCGGCGAGGTGGAAATCGGATACGTGTTAAACATTCACCTCAAAAGAGCCTACTTGCGACACTTTCCCACACGATCCGTGTACGTGGCGGACTATTTTCCCATAAGCCATAGTTCTGTTGCGTTCGAGATGGCCCTCGCCTCACGTTGTACCAGCCGGTGTCGTGCCATTGCCCAGCGCCTTTCGCATCATACCGATCGTTTACTGTCCATTATCCGTGATTTGTACAATCGCTTACTGGCAAAACTAAACCTTCGTACATCAAACGTCGGTGGTGGTGGTGGCACGATGATGGTGATGGCACTTTGGGGCCGTAACCTCCAGACGGTAGCTGAATGGTTCGGAGGTCCGTTCGTGCTGATACGAGACGCAATCAGTGAACTGTGCTCCTTGCTCAACTGCTTCATCGCACTGTTTTCCACATCCGGAAGAGAAACGCCTCCTTAAAATATTCCCCAACTCATCGATGAACTCATGATCCAATTCTCTTTCGTTCTTTCTCTCTTTCTCTTCAAAACGCTTCACCACCAACCGATCATCACGTCCGGAACACGTCATTGTAACAACTAACACGTACATTCTACTAACACGACCATCGCGCCATCTCGCGGGAAACATCCTCAACTAAACCACTGTAACTGATTACTTGTGTATAACCATCCCCTCCAAAACCAACTCCTTCAAATCCTCCTTGAATCCGCTTTGATCCATTTCCGCTGCTTGGCTTGGCTTCGCTACACCCCGATCGATCGATTCGCGCACGGTAGGCTGCAACTGGGACAGGTACTGCTTTGTGATATAATACTAGCGATAGGCATGCTGTGTGCGATCAACATCATCTGTCTGCTACACCTCGTGCACAGCCGGCTGGACACTTGCCCCGCCGCGCCCGGGCTTCCCTCGTTGCCGGGCGACCGGACAACGATACGACTGCCATACGCACCCTAGTGGGGTGTGGGAGGGAAGGGGAGGGGCAGTGTTCAGCGATGTCGTGCGCACTTCCATGTTAACTCCTTATCTTCTCTCTGTCGTAGCATCGTTTTGTTGAACGTTAGTTATGTGTGTGTTGGTTTTTCATTGTGATAGAAGAAAAAAAGCCTAACGAAACGTTCCCTAAAAGAGCAAACATATTTATATTCCTTATACTTTCATGCCTTGCCCTGTGCAGTTAAATAAGGTAATGGAACTAACCGCACCATCCGTGATCATCCTTACCCTTTTCATCATCGGGTTCATCCATACAGGGATATTGAATAGATGCTGTACGGTGTAAATAGCTCGAAAATATAACCACAAACGGATTGCTATAACGTTCAAACTTACTAATATGGCTCATAGTGAAACTGTTCTCTATATTTAACTCGAATAGTCTGTGATGTGTAGCACACACCCATTTCATTTAATCTTTCAACCAAATTATCAGGTGTGTTCCATGCAATCGAGTTGACAAAATGCCTTCCGAATGTTGTAATCACTTTCAACTAGGTTTTGTAGCTCTACAAACTACTAGTACAGGCAGGATTCACCTCACATCGGTGGTGTATTAAGTCATATAAACACGCACTAGTTCGATTCTTTTCATCTTATAATCAACTTGTGGCATATCAAATGCTCCTAAAATTGATCTTGATTAAAATAAAATTGATTGAATTGATCTTGAGCATTTAAAAATTTGCCATTTTCAACGAAAATATTCCACATTCTAGTTCACAAAACAGAAATCAATCATTATCTCTCTCATCTTCCTCGTTAATTTAACCTCTGTTCTCTGGGCTTCTCCTCCCATTTTACAGTCGCAGTGAGAAACCAGTAGCGCCTAAGAATGGACTGCGCACACCATCAGCAGTCGGTCCAGCAGCAGCGGCGGCAGCAGCCTCAGCCTCAGCAGCCAACACCATCACGACCTCTCCCCATCATTCGAGCAGCAATGGTCCTACGACACCGAAAAGCAAAACGCAGATCTCCTCCGTGTACACGCAGCTATCCTCCGTCCGGCACAGCATAGCCGGAAGCAGTGCACCAACGACACCGACGACAGCCGCCGGTCCGGTCACCCTTCGACGCACGTCACTTGGTTCCAGCCACAATTTAAGCTCGTTCGGAATGAGCGCAAACAGCAGCAACAAACCCGTACGAACCACGCACATCGGCACGCTGGCTGCGACTGGCCGGCAGCACACGACCGGCGAAAGGATACCGGTGGCAACGAATGGAACCACCGGGAGCAGCAGACAGACTAAAACCATCCCGAACCGAACGGCGTCTACGGCGGCACTGACGGTACTGACCAACGGCACCGGTCTCTCACCCTCGAAGCTAAATGGACTGAATGGAACGACGAAACGGACTGCAAACGGTGGTAGCGTCATCCGGCCACCGTCGTCGTTCGGCAGCAGCAACAACCTCGTCCCGGTGGAAACACTCAAAACTAGATCGGCACCGGTAACGCCGCTCACAGCGAACGGTGGCAACCATCAGGTGGCCCCGGCTGGCGGTCCCGAAAGCCAAACGACGAACGGTGAGGTCACCACCAGCAGCAGCAGTGAGTCCGAATCGGACAAGGATACGGTGGTGAACGGTGCGACGATACTGGGTAGTCTAAAACTGATTCCAACCAACGGTGTCCCCAACGGAGGACAGGCGGTGGGTTGTAGTGAGCTTGCGAGTACGGCCACCAACAACAACACCGCCGTGAACGGTATCGTAGGACACTAGGGAAGCGCACGCGCTAGGCACGGAGGATGTGATATGTTATGGGTTTTGCAGAAGAATAGCAGCTAGAGAGAGAGAGAGAGAGAGAGAGAGAGAAGATTGTCCGCTCCAGGTATTTACTACAGCAGCAAACCACAGCAACAAATCCACTCTTACGGTGGTTTTTTTAGTTTCGATTAGCGTGTGGCAAAGGGAACGATGTTCCGTCTGGTTTTCGGTTTCGTTTAGCTAACGTTTTAAATATAGGCTCCCTCCTGTTCCCCGTACGATATCATCTCCCATCATGGTTTCTACTTTGGAAGCCGTCAAATTGCTTCCGATTTTAAAAAGTTCGTTCTAAAGCACGAATAATTTCGCGTACCGGCACTTAGGGAACAATGTGTTAGGAATTCTGCCACTCATCTGCCAAACCCGATTCCGTGCAGCCCCTACCGTGTAGCATATGTACTCCCGTTAGGTATTTTAGTTCTAATTACCCCTTGCCCAACTCCCAACTGTTCCTTTTCGTACTGCACCCTTCGCGTTACTGATGCAACCCAAATGCAGAAACTGTTGATATATATACATAAATTAAATGACACACAAATAACGAAACACAACACAACAACAAAACTACAGCAAATCTCCTCGCACGAGGAAATATATAAATAATTATACTATAGAGGAAATGAAAACAAATGTGATCGATTTGTGTAATAATTCAACTGTATTTGTACATGTTTAAACAGCAGGTCCCGTTGCTAGGGAATGGGGTTGCTAAAAGCAACAGAAAAATCACATATAATGCAAAATAGCTAACTGAAATCCCCTTGGAATGGTCCTCCCGATTCGATAGAGTTGCCGCAAATTTGCACAAAGCAGAAAAGCAAGAACAGACCGAACTCGGGTCTCTGGAGCGTTTTTTTTTGTATTTACGCCTCGCGCTCCCGATACCGTATTCCGATACCCTTCCCTCAACCCCTGCGCCTATATCTGCCTCTGCCGAATGGAACAACACACAAATATGTAAAGGCTAGTTTGGATTTTTTCAACTACTCAAACATCGATCCGCTTGATGGAGCGCTATTTTGTACGAGTTTACAAATGCATCCTTCGCCTATTCCCTTTCTCCCTCCCAAGCGGCTGGCTGCTTAGAGGCGGTTGTGGAAAGTCGAATTTATGTAGGCTAATTAGAGAGAAATAATGTTTAAATCACAATTGCATAAATATCTCCCATTAGGTCACTTGTTTCGGTACACTTGCTTTCTTGTCCCGGCCCGGCATGCCCGTGCTTGCAGTTAGTATGATTTTTGTGTAAAGTGTAAACAGAAAATTCTCGAATCGATCGTCTGCCGTACCGCTCTTCCTGGTAGATTAATTTAGCAGCAGCGGAACCCAAACTCGATGCTATTATAGCTTGTAGAGATTGAGAGCGTTTTGAGTCGAAGGGTGCTTTGCCTCCTCTGGCATCGCACGTTAGTACAGTGTTGACATAAGTAGCAGTTTTATTGTTTTTTTGTTGCTGTGTATACATTGTCCCGTTAGTGCGCCAGGGAATACTTTTAATTACTCCACACAGAAACGAACGGGGCTAAGTAACGGTCGGCAATAATCCAACGGGATAAAGGCGCTGCTTAGCAAACAAAACAAAAACACAATATTTGAAAATCACTCTAAAAACAAATATACCACACATTCGTAGTTACAGTAAAAAAAATCAATAAATGCTAAATAACGACTCATAAGACTCTAAATTTGCAATACATAAGTAAAGAGTATAGACAGAACACAAAAACATAACCATTGACCGACAACAATCTGCATGTACGAACGGCCAGAGATTAGCGGAGGGAATTCAACAGGAAGAAAGGAAAGAACGGACAAATTACAGAAGTATTTCGATAATAAATTATTATACCGTAAAGGATAAAAATCGTCATCTGAGAATTGCTTTTTGTTCTGAAGAGAAATTTAGTTTTTTTATGTTATTTTCAACATTCACCATTAAAAATTGAGCTGGTTGGTGTCGTTTGACTGACCAATCTATAATAGACCAAATTGTTTGCGTGATTATCGGCTTAAGCTTTTATTTACTCATATTATAAACCATTTTTAAATTTCTTTCAATTTTCAATATTCGACTAAGATTCATTATGTTCATACTTTTTTTTAAATACATCGACAACGGTTTTTCCGAAATTGCAACTTTGATTTTTTAAATTATTAACAATTATTTATTTATTATTACTAAAATCAATTATTTAAAACAACAATTTTTTACAAAATTTTGCGATACGCTTACATTCGTTGCCGGTCTCTAAAAGCACGACCCGGGAACGCACTGGATGCGTTTCATAAACGCACACTTTGACAGCTACGGTCGCGTCACCGACAGCTGTCAACGAGTGTGCGTTTCTCTATTTCCTCCATTTGACAGTTCGTCCGTTCTCTCTTTCTTTCCGGCTCGTTGCAGAGTCTAGTGAACACACATTTTGTGTATCATTAAATTAACTTTTAAGCCCTGTAAGTGTATTTGACGGTGAATCGATGTTCACAAACGCGCAACACGACACGGTTTGGATTATGAACGAAGTGTAGAACATAGTGTTTTCGAGGCCGGTGACGGGGAAACGGCGTTTCGTGGCCAATGTTTTCCCCACTGCCGGGAGTGTTGGTGATTGTGTGGCTCGCTCTACCAGAGGAGCCGACGTCGATCTTTCCATCGTGTTGTGTTGCGTGTTTGCCGTGTCGAACTGTGATTTAATTGAAAGTGTCCAAATGAATATTAACGAATATTGAATGAATATTGTTATTCTCTCTCTCTCTCAGTGTAAGGCGTCGAAATGGGACGCGTTATTCGCGCGCAGCGTAAAGGTGCCGGATCCGTGTTCCGGGCACACACGAAGAACCGCAAGGGAGAGCCGAAGCTGCGTCACCTCGATTATGCCGAGCGTCACGGTTACCTGAAGGGTGTCGTGAAGGTAGGTTCCGCAGAAGCCAATTGTCGTTTGTGACGAAGATCGAAAGCATCGTTTGTTTACGCTACCTTTTCCTTTTTCTCGTAGCAAATCATCCACGATCCAGGCCGTGGTGCGCCGCTGGCGGTCGTGAACTTCCGCGATCCCTACCGGTTCCGCCTGAACAAGCAGCTGTTCATTGCCGCCGAAGGTATGTACACCGGCCAGTTCGTGTACTGCGGTCGTCGCGCTCAGCTGCAGATCGGAAACGTGCTGCCGATCGGTCTGATGCCGGAAGGTACGATTGTGTGCAATCTGGAGGAGAAGACCGGTGACCGTGGCAAGCTTGCCCGCACGTCCGGCAATTACGCCTCGGTTATCGCCCACAACCCGGACACGAAGCGCACGCGCGTGAAGCTGCCGTCCGGCGCGAAAAAGGTGCTGCCGTCGGCCAACCGTGCCATGATCGGTATCGTGGCCGGTGGTGGTCGTATCGACAAGCCGATCCTGAAGGCGGGTCGTGCGTACCACAAGTACAAGGTGAAGCGTAACTGCTGGCCGAAGGTGCGCGGTGTGGCTATGAACCCCGTCGAGCATCCGCACGGTGGTGGTAACCATCAGCATATCGGTAAGGCGTCGACCGTCAAGCGCGGAACGCCCCCGGGTCGCAAGGTCGGTCTCATCGCTGCCCGTCGTACCGGTCGTATCCGTGGTGGCAAGGGCGACGAGAAGTTCAAGGAGAAGGAGAAGAAGTAAGCGGCCGCACCGGCGATCGTTGCTTCTGTCATTATGTTTTTTTCCTGCTGCTGCTGCAAACCGTACCATCATCCAGATTGCGCAGGCTTCGAGACAGTGGATTATTTGCATCGATATCCTTTGTATATTGATAAAACGCGTGGGCACGAGGAAAGTGGAAAAGTTGTGGAGGTTGAAAGTTTAAAAATAAACATGTAACTTTCAATCACATCACAGTTGCCTGGAGCGTGTGTGTTCTGTTTCGTTTATTTTGTGCAACGTGTCTTTTGTTTGAGGTTTAAAGTATTCGTAGCTCACTTAGCGGAGCATTGTATCGAAGGATGCTGTGCTTATACCGATTTTGGCGCATGACTGTAAGGGTTGAGAAACGTTTCCATCCAAAGCTAAAAGGCCGATTTTAGCTCAGTTTCAATAATAATCGATCTTCATAATGAAAATGTTCAATTTGCATTAGTCACTCCTCTTGAAGCCAATGCACTGCTGCACTGCTGAAGGGTGTATTCTACTTTTCTCTCAGCGTTTGCAGCTTACACAGTTACTTAAGGTGGACCGATTTTTAAAATATGATTATCAACAAGAACGCTTTTAGAAAAGCGTTTCAAATAAACCAGCTAGCCGGATTGCGTACCTTTAGGCGTTACTATTTGTAACAGTATGCAAATTTATATGCGTTTTTGTTTTCGTTGCATATAAGGTATATTGATCTATTGTATTCGCGAAAGGTGAAACACCAGTACAATCTTTCTGGTTTTTAAGTGTATCTTTATACTTTTATTTATGATTTTTTTTCACAATATTGAGACAATAGTTTTGTTTGCTTTGATACGGTTTTATACAATACAATAGACGTATTCCACTTGTCTGTTGCCCTATCCAATGCAGGTAAAGCGCTCACTAAGTGTGTTTTCAGCTCTCGCAACTGCTACCGGTTGTGGTCTGTTCATTCCACTGTGCCAACAGCAACAGCTACGCACTCGTTGTGTTGTGTTTGTGTTACATGCTATTTACAGAGTACAAAAATATGTGATTTGTTCTATCTTTGCAAACACTGCGGGCAAAAGTTTGATTTGAGTTCGTTTGTGGTTTGTTGATTTTCTACCGTTTGCGGTAAGTATGCTTGGATACAATTAAAGCAGCATCTGTAGGGGAGTTGTTTGCTTCTTTTGGTCAGTGAACACAACTACGAGCAACACACGCTACTATACCCTTAAACACAGAGACACACAGAGAAAGATACGCAAGAGAACAAACAAAACTAATGAAGAGTAAAAAAAAATACAGTGATGTGGTTGTGTGTTCGTGTATAACAAATAAAAATGAATTAAAATATACACTTGTGCTGTGCTACAATGAACAGGGAAAATAACAATGGTTGCTTCGATTGAAAGCGTGCTACAACCGCAGCAGCAGCAAGTGCGTTCGAGCGCTGGTTCCTCTGATTGCTATCACAAAATTACGAAATGATTCGTTCCCGTTTCCGGTTATTCCCTTTCCTCGCTAACGGTTGCACCATTCTCGGTCTGCTTCTTCTCCCTGAAGTGTTACTGTTTAGACTGTATGTGTTTGGTACCTCTGTGTTTTATGACCACATTCAGCACCTCTTTCCTCTCCCTACAGGAGCAGCCATCATAGAAAGATGTTGGAACAGTTTTTTTTCTAACCGATTTACGCTGCGGATTGCCTCCTTTGCGGCGTACCTTTGCTGTGGCCCTCGAGGGGTAAACTGCATACTTCTCACAGCTGGTTAGCACCCGTACCTCATTCCCATTCGTTGTTCACGTATGGACAAAAACGATGGTGACAAGTGGACAAAGATTAAAATTACTTCCCACCCTTCCCATGCAGAAACTACGATAGACGGGATAAAACTAACCCCGCTAAAAAACTAGCACGCCGAAGCTTAGTAGAAGAACAGCAGCCGCTCCTGGGCGGACGTTGAAAGCAAACGCCAGGTCCGCTTGATGCTGATGTACTGTACGAGCGCCCGGACGCAGATCAGGAACCCGAACGCCATGATCAACCACCACAGCCACGAGTTGTCGTGCGACGCAAAGTCCGTCGAGTGTTTCATGATCAGCGTCCACTTGGCCAGAGACAGCCCGAACCCGGACAGTGCCCCGTACCGGGCGGCGATCGTGTGACAGAAGCAGGTCAGCACCAGGAACCCGATCCAGTTGAACAGAAACGCGATCAGGAACGCTGTCACGAACATAATGTCCGTACCGAGCAGCCCGTTGTCGGCGGTGATGTTTTCACCGTCGGCGTCGATCGCGATAAATGTCACCTGCGGCCCACCGGGTACACCGGGACCGCGGCCCACACCACCCATCGACGTGATGCTGGGCGGGGGTGGTGGCATCTGCGGTTGCATCGGTGGCATCGGCAGCTCGTGGTTGATCATTTTCTCCATCTGTACCTCCTCGTACGTGGGCAGCTTCGTGGTCAGCTCCGGCACCGGGACCGACTGCTGGGAACCGAATTCGTTCAGCTGCTGCGAATCGGTCGCCTCGTACGGTGGCGGTGCACTAAAGTCCGCCTTCGGTGGCGGCAGCTCATCCGGTCGATTGTTTGTCGGTGGCATTGTGTATGTGGTTGCTGTAAACAAAAAAAAAAGACCAGAAGTCAGTGTACGTAAGATAAAATTATCATCATGTGATATCGCCACGGCACGCGCAATGCTAATGTC
>JXWZ01002945.1:0-16914 GCA_000956215.1 Anopheles farauti No. 4 | reverse complement strand
CATAAGCGTATCAAACGATAACCCGTGCAAGGTACAGATAGTTTCCCAAACGGAACGGTATATGAAACGCACATCCGTCCTTCGAACCGCTCCGTTTGGTTTGGACCCGAAAAAAGAACATGCTATCGGGCGTGATTTGTTTGCCGCATGTGTATAAGAAACGTGCCCAGAAAACAACACACTATCGAAATCGCACACATTTGGCGCCTACCAAAAATCGCACACCGACCAGAGAACGTATCGCCCATCGTCTTGCCCTCTGGCCTGTCTAGCGGTGTAGCTTGCGACTTCCTTTTCGAGCGAGCCTACACCATCTTGCCACTGGCGTGGGCGCAAACTTTCAACGTCTTCTCGGCACGGTCCACCTTTTATTTGACCACCACCGCCCGGTTGTATAAAATTTGCCGAACTTTTATTTGCACACTTTACGATGGGTTCGCGGGCAAATGCCACACGGGCTCGAACGGATAGATCGTTAAGGAAGTCGCGAAAACGCGTCTTAATATAACATTTTAATTGACTCTATGTGACCCACCGCTCCTTGGTGGGGTAGGGGTAACCTTGCACTCTTAATGGGCGTGTTACTGCGTGGCGCCAGTCCTTGAAGCGTCTTTCGATCGTTTGTCAAATACTAACTCCAGGCGCCTAAGGTGTCGGAAACATTTCCCGACATTGTTTGTTTAAACAAATGTCTCGCAATCTCTCATGTTTCAGCCACAAGAAATAGAGTGCGCTAGTTAAATTATTATAAAAGCACGTTTTGTAAAATTGTGAAATACGATAGAACAAATTTAGCGTACCACTCGTGTTTTTCATTTGTATCCTCAAAAATGAAAGTAACAACCGATTATTTCAAGCAGGTTTAGACGAAACACGCCATAGTTTTTTCCATATTTTTTTTCACAAATGAATAAACAGGAAGAGGTTTTCTCGTAAATACTCCATCCTTACTTATTATTCCTATACATTCTTGTAGAGCGCTTCCGATTTTCTTCAGAATTGTTGATCACACAATTTCTCTCGTTTCAATTCCTTTGTACAATTTGTTATAATGATTTATTAAACTTTTTATAGACGTTATAGAAGATTCTGCAAAAAAAACCTCAACCGAATCCTACTAACTCTCCGTCACATTTTCTTCTTTTCTGCCCCACCCATCTACACAGGGATAATCTGTTCCGGTTTACGCTGCTGCTGAAAGAGCTCGAACGTGCGCCGTGGGAGGTGCCAGCGAACAGAAGCGCCGTCTGTACGGCGAAGGGCCAATCGGTGGAAGCATGTCGGAACTACGTGATGGTACTGCAAAGCTACGGCAGCCAGGTGTACGCGTGTGGAACGCACGCCTTCTACCCCCGGTGTACCGTGCGCCACATGGAGGACCTGTCCGTGATCCGCGACGATGACGGTGTGGCCAAGTGCCCGTTCAATCCGAACGCGAACATGACGGCGCTGATGTCGGAGTCCGGCCAACTGTTTGTCGGTTCGACGACCGACTTCTCCGGCTCCGATTCGGCCATCCTGCGGTCGGACGTTACGCGCAACAGCACGCGCATTCTGCGCACCGTGCAGTACAATTCGCTCTGGCTGAATGAGCCGCAGTTCGCCGGAAGCTTCGAGCACGGTGGCTTTGTTTACTTCGTGCTGCGAGAGGCGGCCCTGGAGTACATGAACTGCGGCAAGATCGTGTACTCGCGGATAGCGCGCGTGTGCAAAAACGATCCGGGCGGTACGTTGGGCATCCTGAAGGACAACTGGACGTCGTTTGTGAAGGCGCGGCTCAACTGCTCGCTGCCCGGTGACTATCCGTTCTACTACAACGAGGTGCAGGGCATGGTGTACTCCCACGACGAAGGGGTCCTCTATGCGACCTTCAACACGCCGGAGTAAGTATCGCTGTGAGGGAAGAAGAAGAAAAAACATTTAGCAACCCAGATTACTAACGCAATCTTACCTTTTGTTCCGACCCATAGGAACAGCATCCACGGTTCGGCCATCTGCGCTTACAACATGTCCGCCATCCAGGCCGCATTCGACGGTGCGTTTAAGTATCAGGAATCGAAGGGTGCCGCCTGGCGGGGTCAGGAGGTTCATAGTCGCGAGCACTACGAGTGTCGGTATCAGTATGATGGCGGTGCCACCGGTCGCCACATGTCGCTGATCGAATCGTCCAAGTATCAGCTGATGGATCAAGCGATCCAACCACTTACCGGACGCCCGCTCTACCACACGGCCCTCGAACGTTTGAGCCACATTGCGATCGACGTCATCCCGACCAAACTGCACGAACGCGTCCACATCATCTACGTCGCGACAAATGGCGGCATGGTGAAGAAGATTTCCGTCCTGCCGCGCACGAAGCACACGTGCGTGATCGAGATCTGGCAGCCGGAAGAGCAGCCGGAAACGGCCATCAAAACGATGCAGTACGTGAAGGACACGGAATCGCTGTACGTCGGTACGGAGCGGGCGTTGATGCGCATCCCGGCCAATCACTGCGGGCGGCACCATTCGCGCACTAGCTGCCTGAACTCGATGGATCCGTACTGCGGGTGGAACGAGCTGCAGGAGGCATGCACGGTCGCACCGAACGGTGACACGCTGGCGCGGTACTGGGTGCAGAACGCAAACGAGTGCCCGGTACTGACGGCACCCGTCGACGGTGGATGGTCCGCGTGGTCCGGTTGGTTCCGGTGTGCCCAGTCGGCCGGTGGCGGTTCCACGGTGGCTCCGGCAGCGGGTGAAGATTTCGGTGCAAACGCCGACTCTTGCTTGTGTCGGACGCGTACGTGCAATAATCCACCGCCGAAGAATGGTGGGAGCGGATGTAGCGGGATGCATATCGCCGTCACGAACTGCACCGTGCACGGTGGGTGGACGGAGTGGTCCGCTTGGTCGGCTTGCTCGCAGACATGCGGTATGGCGGTGAAGACGCGGCGCCGTACGTGCGGAAATCCGAAACCCGCGCACGGTGGACGCGTCTGCGTGGGTCCGGATCGGGCGGAGATCTACTGTTCGCATCTACCGCCGTGTCCGGCACCGAAGCAACCGCCCGTTGATGGGGGCTGGGGCCCGTACGGTGACTTCGGCGAGTGCAGTGCGGTGTGTGGTGGTGGTTTCCGCATCCGGCGCCGAAAGTGCGACAATCCGGTGCCGCAGAACGGGGGACTGGACTGTTCCGGGTGTCACTTGGATTATGAGGTGTGTAACTCGCAACCCTGCCCGGACGTGCGGAAGGCGGGCACCTGGACGCCGTGGTTGACGGTCGCGAATGGGACCGTTCCGGGCGGTGGGTACGTGGAGAAGCGGTTCCGGTTTACGTGTAAGGCACCGATCGCCGACTCGGCCCTGCTGAAGATCACACCGAAGGAGGAAGTGCGCGTGTGCCAGGCGGATGGATCCTGCCAGCGGTCGATCGATCCGAACGCCGTTGCACCGGGGATGGTGGCCAGTGGGGCAGCTGATGACGGCGACGATGGCTGGAACGAGTGGAGCTCGTGGAGTCCGTGCAGTGCGTCGTGCGGCGGAGGGTTTCAGCATCGTACGCGCACCTGCGAAAAGATTGACTGCGTTGGTTTCAACAAGACGCGCCGGGCTTGCAACACACAACCATGCAAAGGTAGTAAGCGTTAGTGACAGTAACGACGCGTCACGTCGCGTTAGCGTCAATAACGTCACATGGCGTTAGCGACAGTAACGAAGCGTCACGCCGCGTTACGGATAGTAACGACTCATGATAACGCTGAATGTACAATATTTACAGGTGAATGGGGCTGCTGGACGGATTGGTCGCCGTGCTCGGTTAGTTGCGGCGTCGGAACACGCACCCGTACGCGCCAGTGTCTCTCAATGTCCGGCAGTATCACGCCGGAGAACGACTGCGAGGGTAAAAGCGTTCAGTACGAAAGCTGCGACATGCCCAGTTGTGACTGTAAGTAACGAAAGAGAGCACTTTTGTGTGTGAGTGTGTGTGGGACCTCTCGATAATATGCGATTTCTCCGGCTACCTCTTTTTTCTGCAGCGTTCCGCGGATGGGGTGAGTGGAGCGAATGGACGCCGTGCAATGCGGACAACGAGAAGATTCGCACCCGTATCTGCCTCCAGCCGGTTACCGTTTCGTCCGCCGGTGAGCTTACGTGCCAGGGCAGCGATCGTGAGCTGCGCAAGTGCAGCATCGAGCAAACGAATGGTAATGGAAGACGCAAGCCCAACAGACGAATACGCATTTTACTAATGCCCGAATTTTTGCTTCTACTCACAGATGTTCCCTTGCCACCGGCGGCCGTTTACGTGTCGTCCATCTCGGCCATCCTGATCGCCA
Source organism: Anopheles farauti No. 4 (assembly GCA_000956215.1). Taxonomy (NCBI): domain Eukaryota; kingdom Metazoa; phylum Arthropoda; class Insecta; order Diptera; family Culicidae; genus Anopheles; species Anopheles farauti No. 4. The sequence goes on along the minus strand of JXWZ01002945.1, from coordinate 12,595 downwards.
TCCTGGTGACGATGCTGGTGTGCTGCGGCGTTAGCATAGCCGGCACGGTGATGTACATGAAGAAGAAGACGAAGGGCCTGAAAGCGATCCAAGGTTCGCCGTGCTACGGTTCGTACCCGAACCAGTACTCGTCACTGCCTACTAAGGATGTAAGTTTTGGCTTTCGGAAAACGACATCAAAGTACGCTGCTTCACAATCACATCATACGTCATTGGTTTTGTGTGTTTTTTTTTCTATTTTATCTCCACCATCCACCAGTACACCGACGGTGGCCACAAACCCAAGCGCCAGTCATCCTTCAAAGGTGCCAGCCGGAACGATGCCAGCGGGTCAAAGCTTTCGAACGGCACCGGAACGTTGGTCAAATCGATCAACGTGAACGGTGGCCCGCTCGGGAACAACACACCGAAGATACTGTCGAAATCGTTTAACGAAACGGACACGGCAACAATCAAGCGCAACTCGCACGGTCCCAACAACATCCGGCACGCCCGGCAACTGGAAATGGACGAGGACAAGTACTGACCGAACGCGAAACGACGTTCCGCCGGGCGGGGCCAGTGTCGGCGCGCGAACGGACGTGGGTTCCTTCGAAGGTTGGGCACGGTAAAGGAAGAAATGGAATGACTGGAGAAGGGGAGGAGTGGAGTCCAGCAAAACGAATCGTAGATACAGCGAGGCGAAATGTTTTTTTTACTGTCTGCCAGATCAAATCTAGTTGTTAAACAAAAGCGAAATAGAGTATTAGGACTTAATAGCAATCCAAAAGGTTTAAAGCGAGGAGGACCGAATGTGAAAAAGTGAACAGTGAGTAGGGAAGAATGGAAGGAGAAAAAAAATGCAATGCCGATGTGTGCCATTAGTGTAAATGTGTTTATCTCGTGCGATGGTCAAAATGAAACTGACAAATTAACAATTATTTTAAAAAAGAGGAAAATGGTTAAAGTTGTTCCCGTTCATTCCTAAGCAAAGTAAGACATTCTTAGTACGTAAGGACGACAAATCAAAGCTGATTGGTTAGTGTTTAGCGTATAGCGTAAGCCTGATTATCGGTGGTGCAAGTCATTGGCCACTCCTTGCCCGGGTAGCTCATATTGAGCATAGCAATAAAGTCATTTTAAAACATAGCATTTTATGCGTTTGGTGCCCTCCCGTGTGAGAACGAAAAACATTGAGGTTTTAAATTTAAAAGATCATCATCAGCCCAATCAAAGAGGGGCCAAAAAAACGAAAAACACAACCAACAAGACTTACGAGCAATATGGAAAAGACAGAAACACGCGGTTCCGCGAGTAGTTTTAAGCTAGGTTTTAGCAGCGATTAGCGTTAAGCGTGCTACCCGTCGTTCAATTTGGCTAAATTGTTGAAGCTTCCACTACTAACGATGTGTTCGATTTCGAAGTTGACTTAAATAGTGATAATGATACAAAACGAGATAACGATAAGCGCCAATTGTTAAAGCAATCCTGCATGGTTCTGAATAAAATTTGTAATTGAGAAACGATCTAGAAAACAAAACGTCTACATAATTGTACGCGACGAGTTGAGAAACACTGCCTTCATATCACATACGCGAAAGGCGCAACCGTCCGCCAATTTTCCCCGTAAAGTACTTTTGTACATTATGAATCATTCGAAATAAAGGAATTGCCAAAATGAAGAAATGAGTTTAATTTATCACATAAAAATAATAATGATAATTTTCTTAGCAAATTCAGGTTTTGAAATTAAACAAATAAAAAATTGTATGTAATATGATAATGAAACTGATAGCAATAAAGGATAAAACGAGGACGATAAAACATGGACCAATTTTTTCATTGATTAAATACCATTTTCTATGTATAAAAAAGAAAAATATACCAAATTTTCCTTGTATATAACGATATTCATATTTCAACTCACTATTCCTAAAAGGAAGACAAACACAATGTAGCAAAGAAGAACATTGAAATAAAGACCCACAAAAAAAGTGGTTTAATTTGGATCTGCTTCTTACAGGAAAGAATTTTTTTTATTACTAGACGCAACAGCAAGATTGATTATATAAAAAATAAACAGAAAATAAAGAAAATTTCCGTATTGCGTCACATTCAGCATCCAAGCTGTTTAATCACTTCATACTGATCGAATAGTTGCTCGGAACAATTTATTGACAATCAAAAACATTCAAGGCACAATAGAAGAACAATGAACTGTCTCTAGATGCATCTAATGTCAGTCTAATACGACCTGCATTGGCCTTTTGGCGAGTAAATCATCGGGAAACCATTGTTACGGACAGTTTCCAATAGATGTGTTTGGTTTTGCAAGCCACAAGTTTCATAGCAAACGTAAAATCAATATTTGCATTTGCACTATCACAGTGTCCCCCGTTTGCGTACTTTCGCACCGGATTAGTTACACTTTTCTTTGGCTTACTACAACCCGGCAAACTACACACACATACGCACGACGCGCGACGATTCCTTTTCCGTTGTAAAACAAATATGCCTTCCCACAACCGTCGAAACGCCGCGTTCGCGCGCCGCCAGCCACAACAACGAATCGAGTCATCCGCGTAAGTGAAAACAATTTACAACGCGAACGCACACTCGCACGTTTATGGCGAGAATGTAAGAGCAACGTTAAGCTGATTAGCCGGCAGCACGGTAGCGTCCCTAGACCACGCGACAGCGGCCCATTTCCGCCGCAAGTCATCCTCTCGGACCGTTCCCATTCGCCGACGAGTACGGGCGACGATAAGTAGCGCAGAGAAAACGAGAAATCGTGACAGATCGGACCTCAGACGGCGTTCAGATACCGAGGACCGTACAGGCGTGTCGTGCGCGTGTAAGAGAGGTTTTTTTTCGTACAGCAGCAGCATCGTCAAAGTGGGCGCGATTCGAACTACGATGGCTGCGCGAACGAACGGCGATACGGCGGATCAGCGAGTCCAGTGCCAGGTGAACGGAAGTGCGATGGCAGAAAAAGCTCCACTCCGACCGGAGGACGAGTGGACCATTCTGGAGCGAGTGTTCCGGGTGCTAGCCGATGAGGGTTATCTCGGTCCAAGTACGCAAGAGAACCCGGTGGTAGAATTTGAATATCCCGATGATCTAAAGGTAAGCTAGAACAACTTCATCTTGATGCGTTTCGCGATGTTGGAGGATGCGTTGTTCGCGAACTTTATTCAGTTCATTCATACAACTGATAATTGGAGGCAGAGCGTATAGAGAAATACAATTTAGACGTAAGTGTTCTCGCAAACTAGTGCGTAGCAAGAAGTGTGCGTGTGTGTCAGAAAGCGAAGCAAGCCTTGATCTTGAACAAAACGATGACGCTCGTTGGCTGCCTTCTGCTCACCTATTCATCTAACGCCCGTGTCGGCGTGACACGTTAAAGCATGATTTAGGGTGTGTTGTAGATAAAAGGCTATCGACCGCAGCTTGAACGCACCGCCACAAACTATCTCTCGGCGTTGCAAAGATGATGAGCTGATGACGAGTGCGCGATAGCGATTACAACAGTGATGTAGCGCAGGAAGGAAACCGGCTTTCCCGAAGGGCATCGTATTGGGCCATTATCACCAGATTTGATGAGTGTACTGGTTTGCCCTCCCTCCCCCCCACAGAAACAGATCCACTTTCCGATGGACGAACAGGGGCCGTGTGGTGCGGCAACGGTGGAGCGTATCATCCGCCAGGTGTTGCAATATTCCGTCCGAACCGGCCACCGCCACTTCCACAATCAACTGTTTGCCGGTGTCGATCCGTACGGACTGACCGGAAGCTGGATCACGGAGGCACTCAACACGAGCCAGTAGGTATCGGAGAAGGAATACGTACAGCAGCTGCTAGATGAAATTCATCGTCTCCATAGGTACACATTCGAGGTGGGACCTACGTTTACTTTGATCGAGAATGCGGTGATCGAGAAGTGTCTGCGATTGTTCAATTTCGGGCAGGGCGACGGAATCCTCTGCCCTGGTGGGTCCATGTCCAACATGTACGCGATGGTTGCGGCCCGCTATCGCACCGTTCCGGATGTCAAGCGCACGGGCGTTACGAATCTGCCCCAACCGTTGGTGGTGTTCACATCGGAGGATGTAGGTAGAATTTTGTTTTCCGCACGTACCTTCCCATCTCATCGCTAACGTTTCGTGCTCCTTTCGCTCCTTGCAGGCTCATTACAGCATCACAAAAGCGGTACACTGGCTCGGGTTCGGATTAAACAATCTAGTCAAGGTGAAGAGTGACCACCGCGGTCGTATGATCCCGACAGAGCTTGAAAAGGCCATCGAATCGGTGGTCGCATCGGGGCGGAAACCTTTCTTCGTCAATGCCACGGCCGGCACGACCGTGCTCGGTGCGTTCGATGATTTTAATTCCATTGCGGACGTTTGCCAGCGGTATGGCATTTGGATGCACGTGGACGCATGTTTAGGTGGTACGGCTATTCTCTCGCGCCGGCATGAACATCTTCTTAGCGGCGTTAACCGTGCGCAATCGCTCGCCTGGAATCCGCACAAAACCCTCGGCGCACCGCTTCAGTGTTCGATATTCCTGATTAAGGAACGCGGCCTGCTGCACGAGTGTAATGCCGCCAACGCGGACTATCTCTTCCAACAGGACAAATTTTATGACATTTCGTACGATACGGGCGACAAGAGTGTGCAGTGCGGACGGAAGGTTGACGCTTTCAAATTCTGGCTCATGTACAAGGCGCGCGGAGCAGCCGGGCTCGAGGCGCTCGTGGACAATGCGTTCGATTGTGCGCACGTGCTGGTTGAGCGGCTTCGCAACAGGAACGGGTTCCGACTTCTGCTGGAAGAGCATCAGTACACCAACGTTAGCTTCTGGTACGTGCCAACGTGGTTGAGGGTCGCCGCTGCGGAACAGGAAACACCCAACTGGTGGCAACGACTGTACCGCGTCACGGCCGACATAAAGGAGCAGCTGGTGAAGCGTGGCACCGTGCTCGTCGGGTACGTTCCGCTGCTACACAAAGGCATCGGGAACTTGTTCCGCATGGTTGTCACATGCCATCCGCGACCGACTCCCGAATCGATGCAGTACATCATCGATGAGATTGAGCGCGTGGGAGAGGAGCTGGGACCATGAAAGGGAAACTACTAACCACTAGCACCAGTACTCGACAATACACGAATTATTTACTGAAATCAATACAAGAGCCTTAGCCTTATTTTAATTATATTCAATGGATGGTTACAAAAAAAAAGTTGGTACAATATTGGCGATTAAACCTAGCGCAATTAAAACCAGTTTGCTTACATCATTGATTGGTTTATCCCCGTGAAAATGTGATTCGATAATATCTCCAATCACTACAAAGTTCGAGTTCACGAGAAAACTCCATAAGGCCATTCCTATGTTCCGAAAAACCTATCGCTTCAACCCGCTTCAAAGATATATCAGTGCCTACTATCTGCGATCACAAGTGGTGGGGATTAGTTTTTCCAAAAGTTAGGATTTTGTTGCAACCTACGTTCGAAGTTAGTGTACCACGTCTGCACGGTCGACAGTGGCACGAACGTTTCGTTCGGTGCCGGCGTCATCTGACTCTGCGTCACCGAGAAACTGCTAACGAAGTTGAAGAAGTTTTCCAGAATCTTTTGCCCGAACTGGTAGTAGGTGCTGGATGTAGTCTGTTGAGGAAAAAAGGAACATTAAGTAAGCGTTTCTTATAACATGCAGTGCATAAGTAGCGGGCTGCGGCTTACCGTCGATGGGGTTTGCTGGATGAGCGAACTTTCCGGCTCGATCGACACACCGATCTGGGCGATGTGCGAAATGGGCAGATTGCTACCAAACACGTTGTTCATCATCGTGCTTTGGTTGGATATTTCATCAAGCTTTTTGAGCTGCGATATTTTGAAAATTGCCGACGGCTTCGAGTTAGAGATGTAGCCTAGTAGCTGCCAGTTCGGGGGAGCATTGGGATCTGGCCAACTGAAGTACACTGCGTGTGATGAAAAGAAGCATTTATGTTCTGGATTTCCTGATAGCTGATGGAAGAAGAAAACTTACCACCACCGGCCATCCCTTCCGGGAATGGAGTGGTACCGGTTAGAAACACTACCACGTGGTTCACGTTGTCCGCATCCGGTATGGTAATCAGGAAATGGGAATCGCTAATTTGCTGAAAATCGGTTTGCACCTGTTGGGAATAACGGATGCCCATGAAAATGCCGGTATCTAAGTTTGCCAAACCAAAGAGGAACATTGTTCTCGAACTTACCAATCTACCAGATACGATAACTCCTAGGGCGTCCAACATTTTAAAGCTTAACAACCGGTCTAACGCTTAACACTTTACACTTTTCTATCCTATTTCGGCACAAATAACGCAAACAAGCAATTCTTTATTCATAAAATACGCAAAACTAACAAACCGATGTTTTCATTGCTTTCCCTGTTGCTTTCGTTCGGTGCGCGTTTATTATGACAGGAGCGAGCGCCCTCTACTCCTCAATGTGCGAACTACAGTTGTCAAGCGCGAGGGCCGTCAAACAATTGTGTTGAATGTTTTGTTGTCAAAATAGAAAAATCGAATTTTCAAGACCGCGGCCGAATTAGTGCTACCGATGAAAAATTTACTCTGTTTTGTGTTGTAAAACGGGTGCACAGTGCTAGTTTTTACGAGTGCTTCCCGACGACGACGAAATATATCGCAACAAAATGCCGGTTTGTGCTGTTTCTCCATGCACCATGACATCATTCCCAAAAGTATACACACCGAAATTACTCTTCCCCCCATCTCTGTCTTTCCGTAGGAGGAAGCGATAAAAAATGAAGGTGAAATCGAAAACGTTCGAGTCGTCGTCCGGGTCCGGCCGATGGACAAAAATGAGCTCGATTCCTGCTGCCAGAACGTAATCAAGGTGGACAAATCGAACCGGAGCATCACGGTGGTCAAACCGAGCGCAAACTCCAGCGAGCCACCGAAGGTCTACTACTTTGATAACGTTTTCGGCGAAGATTCAACACAGGTGCGTTATCCAATTGCTTTGTAAACCAATGTGCGGGCCCCAAAACCGCCCCACCACCAGTCGCGTGGCTCGGTCTTGTAGCGTAAGATGCGGCCCGCAATTATGATGGGTTGAGTGGATCCGACTGGTCCACCTTCTTCTCCACTACGAGCGCGTTACGTTTCCTTTCTCTTGCGTGTGTGTAATGGCCATTTCGGATCGCAAGTTCGCTTTCAGGTGTCCGTTTTGTGGCATTGTTTGCTTTCCATGTGGCCTGCTATTGGTTCGTTTGTACACATGATATTTTCGTGCGATACATGCGGCAGACGGCAATGTGTTGACTTCGTCAAGGCCGGAGAGTGAACTAGTTTAAATTTGTGCCATCTGTTACATTATGAGGTAATAGACAGACAAATTGCAAGATTTTTTTGTTTTCGAAAAACGGAGAACATTCTTCGTACTTAAAATAGCCTACTAGGAAAGTTTTGTAAGAATATATTAAATTAAAATTCAAAACTTCTGCTGTAAAATACTCATCATCCATGACAATATTGAAGCGCGTGCCTACTAATAATTTTCTTTCAATTTCGATATAATTCATCACCACCATCAACACAAATTTGAGACAATGATGTGTATTTATTAGAAAATTTGAAAATTGTTTGAACAAGAGCACTGTATCATACGCATAATGCAATGGGCATGTTTATAAACGTAACATAATTTGTACAAGAGGACCAATGCTGATTGGTCCATCTTATTTCATTATTAACGTAATTTAAATTATGGCTGCTGAAGAGAAATACACTCGCTGTTGGATCCTACACCCCCCCGTCTTCCTTCCTATTCTAATAAAATTATCGATAGAAAGGTTGACATGGTGTGCGGATGCTGCTTCCAATGGGTAACGTATAGAAAACGAATCTTAATCTACTAAGTGGTACAAATTTAACATAAATAAAGATGCTCAAAAACGTAAACCGGTAGCTGGCGGCACTCCGAGGCGTGTTCGGTTGTCCGCAGCCGTTTCTTACGTTCTAATATTTGGTAGATTAGTTCCTCACTCATCTCTAATGCCAACCAACCTCGCTCGAGCCAGAATCGATGGCGAGAGAATTGTGAAATACTCGCGTGTGATCGATTGCTTTGAATGAGACATGTTAAAAAAGTTGATTCGTGAAATGGTAAAATGTAGATAAGTGTGTCGAAAATGCGTTTCAAAAGTATTCGATTTTTTTTAAATTGAAGCTCAAATTGGAGGGGTAGATGAGTGGTAGATTCTCATGGACGGTCTCGTCACTGGGCCAGTTCAAGTATGGTTCCAGTGTTTGTAAATCTACACCGGAAAATGCGGCTAAACGATAGTTTGGCTTGCGTAGCTCGTTTCTCGATATGTACAGGTAGTTTCGAAAAGGACGTATAACGTATTAGACTTACGAACTAGCGGATGGAAGAATGTTATGATCAAGTGATTAGCTTAAAGTATATAATTCGTAGCAAAAATGAAAACCTGTCCGTAAGGCTTTACTCGATCTCTCCCTTCATACCGAGACGCACGGTTACGATCAGATCGATCAAGTAGAACAGCGCACCGACAACCGCAACCGAGCCGGCACCGCAAAGAAAATCCATTCTGAAATAGAGTCGTGGAAAAAAAAACGCGTTACAAATATTGCTCTAAAAGATTGGGTTAAGCGATCACTGAGCGATCGATACCTTTGCGTGTTCGGTGGCCAATAGTTGCGGTTTTTCGTCTGTGACCAATCGTTCAGGATGCAGGCGGCCGTCGCCACGTACAGGATGAAACCGGTCAAATTCAGCAACGAGCTGAGCTTCCATGGAAAACTGCAACAACAACAAAATGTGTGAAAAATGTATCGGTTCGTCAGTATTGGCCCGGAAGGCTGATCGCGCGCAAACCGCACATACTTGTCTCGAATAACCTTTCCGAAGAGATAAACCACGGAAAACACCAGGAAGGTGGCGAAGGTGGAGTAGGCCAGCGCAACGGTGCGCGGTGAGATGAACACGCGCAGCCGCGAGTTGTGGGCCGGATCATCGATCAGCCCGATGCAAACGATTGCGACAGCCTGCAATTACAACACACAAACACAGATACAATGAAATGACGATGTAGTGTGGGGTAGCAGATTTTAGTTTCAAGCAAAGAATCGGTATGGCACATCGTGTAAGACACCGCTTCGAGCGGACGGAAGAATATCGCCACCAGAACGACGTTAATTATCGTGCCCCTGCAATCTTCCCCACCCCATCTGGTACGATCTGCCTGCCTGCCGGAATGCGGGTCAGTGGGAAGGGGTTTGGGTGTTTTCTCCTCGTCCGGAGGCACATGTGAGAAGTCGTTTGCCGCTGTTGACTCATACCAGTGACGTGAGTGATGGCCATCTACCGGTTAGCGCATTTTAACCGGCGGCAGATCCCATGAGACGGGCCGTGGGAACGACCGCAGGTGGAGTAGAATCTAGCGTTTTTTTTTTGCCATCTCCAGCGCCTCATTGCGTCGATTGTGTTTCGCTCTTCCAACGACAATCGATATCTTTCATCTGCACCTCCTCCAGGCACCAGGAGTGAGGCGATGCAGATGAGGGCTTCATGCAGGGGGAGGGAAGTCTCCGTGTGTGTGATTTAATTGCGATGTGGTTGCTGTTATTACGCTGCAGTTGCTGCTGCTGTTGCATAACGTATGAAGGCGGTCTGGAAGGTTCTCGCTTCCGCTTTAATAAAAAAAAAAAAACAGACACAAAAACGCTAGAACAACGTCGCGAGGCGAAGAGGCGTTTAAAGAACTCGCGGCCAGACTAGCCACGCGAGGGTTGCTCTAGTGCTCTAAATGTCCATAGCAGACGCGACGAACCAATTGAACCGCTCGTAAACGTCCTTACCGAGCGCTGCACCTGACCTGTTGACCGAACTATTTAAGCCAACTGTTGTAATCATTCCAATTTGTTCACACAGGGTGATCGCAATGGGCGCTTTTTGGCCGGTTAGTATCTTACCAGCTCGAGCAGCTTCAGGATCGGCGGCAAAAACTTTCCCGCTCCGCTGCTGTTGAAGTACTCCTTGCGCATGCCACGATCAGCCTGATCACCGCCGTGTTCCGCGTTTGCCATCGTGAGCCGTGAGATTTCTGCACAGGGGGAAGGAAACAGAGGGAAGAGATGGAAGCAAATGAGTTTACACCGCTACCGGACGTGTCGTTCTTGTGCTGAACTCGTGAACCAAACATTGTCGTTTACTATTTCACTGTGCGATCGTGCGATCGTGCGCTTTGGGGCATAATTTTGCGGTCTAACTCTGTTATGAGTGGAACGGAATGTTCCTCGGTTTCGTGAATTGTTTCTACTGCAGAAGCTCACGTTCTGCCCATCAGCAGCGGATTTAGCGCGTTAGTTTCGTTGCTCTGTGCACCTTTAACGCAATGGCAATTAATCGTCAACTTGGCGTAACTGTGAGGAAACAAAGCAAAGCACGGCGGCAAGGTTCGTTGCGTACGGGGAAATTAGTGATAATTGAATAATTGGCTCGCTCGGGTAAGCCAGGAAGAAACAGAACGTACTACACGCGCCCCATACAAGGGCGACAATTTCGAACACAAAAGTAGGACAATGCTGCCGAAAAGAGCGAGTTTGTTAGGTTGTTAAGGTAGAATTAATGTAGATGTTTGTGTTTACAATCGAAGCTTTGCGTTTAGTTGGATTATGGGGTGAGTAAAAAAAAAACATAGTTTTGGAAAATCACACGCGTGTTTACGGTGGTTTATGGAACTTGATTCGTACACTCCTACCTATGTTCATGGTAGTAAACAAATGCGTCTTACTCTGCGACCTGCACAAGCACCGAAAATTGTTATGATGAAGGGAAGAGAAACATGTTAGAGACGGTTGAAGACACAAGCAACGCATTTAACGCGCTTAACAAACGATGATGTACAATCGCGACGCAATTCGTGATAACTATAAGGCAGATTCCACCCGTCCGTACCCTTTTCTGGTGCCTTTTGTGGCAACACTTCCGTTTCACTCTCACCGGCCGCCGGTTGCTGGCTGTCGGGGGCTTTCTTTTGATTGCGAGAAAACTTCGAATTGCCCATTGTAGCTACGATGGATCTTTTGGGGTTTGCGCTTCGACTTCACTCCCGACTTCACCCGACTTGCAGCCGTAAATACTAGCGAAATATCCGTTGTCGACGACCACTTGCAACTGACTGACGTTGCTAGTGAGTTCCGACTAGGAATTGATCACTTGTCGATCGGTTGGCTTGTGAAGTGGTGACGATGAATATTCAGCGCCAGTGACGATCGGTGCTAAACACCGCCACACGACTCGTGTAGTTGTGCACATGGCGTTCACATTGTGTTCTGCCACATATCCACCGAGCATCGCATCCAATCACGTACAGCTCTGTGACTAAAGGCCGCGTTAGATCGGAAACGAAACGGAAGCACAATCGGTGCACATTTCTTGTCACTTTTTCCCCAACCGCCTGGCTCGTTAGTATAGCGCCGTGAATTCAGCATCGACTGCATCTTTAACGATGGTTCCTGAAAGGGTCGCGCGTGTTTAGCGTTGGGTCTATAATTTACAGACAGACCCACGGATGCGGACTTTCTCTCTTCATCAAGCCCGCACTATTGGTTGTAATGCGGTATAAGCGGCACGATCCGAACCACGGCCAGGGGAGTTGTAATTTCAACATCTTACGACACAGGGCGCTGTAGCATAAGAGCACAAAAAAAAAGCATCCGAGATCGTTGTTTGTCGATCGGTTATGATCGGTTTCCCGTTTCGCCATTCCGGGTTGCCGCGGGATTCCATCCCCCAAAACGTTCCCCTTTCCGAACCAAACCAAAGATGCCCCGGAGAAACTGGTTTGGTCGAATGAAAACCCTTTTAGCCGCTGCATCGCGGGTAACGCCACCGGAACACACCGCAACAGGCGTGTATTGTTGGCCGTTGTCACACCCGCAGCCGGAAGGAAGGCAGATAAACATCGTCATATTGGTGTCGCGCTGTGTGCAATCGCAGCAAATGAGGGGGGTTTTTTTTTTGCACAAATTCCACCACACTAGCCGTCACAAATTAGTTTTTCCTCCTTCTTTTGTTAGCTTTTTCTTTTTATTATTGATTGATCCCTCGGTGGCGGTTAGGTTCGGATTGGTGGACCCCGGTGGACCCGAGCCAAGTGGCGAGAGAAAGTTGTGAGCCTGGTGTAAAAAGTAAAATCCAATGTAACCACAAGGCGCATTACACGTGTGGCGAGCGCGTAATGATCGTCCTAATGATGCGATCGATGCTGCGGAATCCGCTGTCGGTCCATCTGGCATGGATATGCAAACTGTGGTTCCCGGTTTCGAGTGCGATTAGAGACCACATTGCGTTCCTTTCATCGTATCGTCTTACGTAATCCCCGTGGTAAGACGCTAGTTTATTGTTTTTGTGTGCGTTCGAGTCGTTTTTTTTCATTTTCCTTCATGTCAAAATGAACCCCCGATGTTGATGTTTACACCCTGCATATTTACATCTTTTCTACGGCAAAATAAAAGGGTCAACTGGCGGGTGGGTGGGATGAAGTGAAAGCCCTACGGAACGACGTTCGGTGCGTT
>JXWZ01002941.1:0-41713 GCA_000956215.1 Anopheles farauti No. 4 | reverse complement strand
CACACACACACACACACACACACACACACACACACACACACACACACACACACACACACACACACACACACACACACACACACACACACACACACACACACACACACACACACACATACATACATACCCACGGTTGTAATTCCAGGAGGCAAGAACCACATCCCGAGTCTAGACGATAAAGGGCACTAATGTTGTTCTCATTTCGATTTGACTTACTGTATTACGATACGGCGACGGCAGCAACCAACGCTGACGACGATTCCTCTCGCACACAACCAATCGGTGCCGGGTGTCCATAGCGCAGGCATTAATTTATCACGACAAAATGATAAATGAAGCTAATGCCTGGCACTAATACCATTACCCTGGGGGGTGTTTTTGGAACCGATAACACGACAGGAAAATATCGATCCCTTCCGCTGAGCCCGGTAATAAAAGAAAACTAGGTTAACGCTCGGTCGTACACGGGTAAAGAAAATCCACGACTGAAATAAAACTATTTATTAATTTAATTTACATTACTACATATTGTACAAGTGTTTATGTGGGGTGTTGTTTTCTTCTTCGTATGAGTATTGATTCTTTCATCAATTTGCTTCCTCCCCCCCCCCTACCTTCTTCCCTTATTCTTGCTTCATTTTTTTCTTCTGCGATCGTAATTGGGATTCCTAACGAGATGCCCACTGGTGCCATCGTTTTTCACCTCAATCCGTCGAATCTTGCTGAGAATGGGTGCCGCCGTTGGTAGATGTGGAGGCGGTGCCACACTCGTCGCGTGCTCCGTGTTTAACACGTTTGAATATTCGTCCTCAATCCTACCTTCCGCCGGCGGTTCGATCATCATTTCCCGGTGGAAGGGATCGATCGGTGGTTCTTCCGTCGCGATGATAAGTGTCGTCGTCGTCGGGACGGAAGAGGTCCTGAAATTGGCCGGTGCTGGCGGGTCATCTTCCTCCTGCTCCGCGGACATATTGGGTATGGTGGAGGGACCGATGGTACTGCTACCCGCACTGCTTGGCGATTGCATCATGCCGTGGTGTAGTTCGGCTTCGATGTCTTCGAGCGTGACCGGCACGGCCGAGGAAGGAGCGGATGGCATCGAAACGACGGGTTTGGGACGTGGAGGCATCGTGGATGACCGCTCAGGAACTGCTTCCGTGGTGACGTATTTGATAGGGTACGGTTGGTTTTGGTTGTATCGTTCGTCGTTGTCTTCCAGTGTGTTGCCGTTGACTTCATCGTTATCGGGAACCGTGTTCGGAATCTCGATGCTCGACCCTTGCTTCGCTCCATTGGCACGTTGTTGCTTCATTTTCTCCTCCATCTCCTGGAACTTGAGGGCTAAATATCTGCGGAAAGCAATGGGAATGTGAAGGTTAGCGAATACGCAGGGATGAACGAGGCACCGGTCTTGGTAGGGGCATACTTATCAACGAGTGGTCCACTGTAATCCTCCGGGAACTTAGGCGTGAAGGGAAGAATGTACTTATAGAGTCGCTCGTTTAGCACGTACAGTTGAGCAGTTGTGGAGCATTTCACGTTGAACCACCAATCGCAAGTCAGAGCGACCTAAACCAACACAAAAGACACATATTAGACAAATGCAAAATTCGCTCGCATCTCACTAGTGGGTAACGAACCTGGCTAAAGATGGTTCCGTTCGGGCAGAGGAAGGAAGCTTTACCACCGTTCAAGTCACAGTAATGCCACACCTGACAGTTTGTCTCCGGATCACCGAAAAAGCCCTTGTACCGTTGATCCTTACACTTGAAGCTCGTCTCTGGAATCTCCGACAGAGCCGGGTAGTCGATGCCCGGTTTGCCGGTATTCGGTCCGGGTGATACGATCTTGTTGATCAGCATCGGTGGTCCGGCACGATACTTATCGGTGTCGACATACGTTTCCGGCTCGACCGTCGTGTAGTTTGTGGGCTCGTACGCCGGTTCGATCAGCTCCGGACGCTCCACCTCCGGTCGGTGATGTCCATTCGCCTTTAGGTTGTTCAGGATCTTCACCAACGTTCGGATGGAGTTATCGATGTTATCGGGCGTGAGTGTTTTCGGTAGCAGATTGCTGTCCTGCAGGTTTTTCAGCAGATCCGAGAGGGATGCGGTCGCTGTACCGGGTGGTAGTCCCAGTATCTGCTCACGTTCGGCTACCGGTGCCAATGGGATCGGTCGTGGTTTGTGCTGATTCGGATGGCGCATCGACTGGGGGTAAAATCGCTGCCGATACTCGGTCCGGTTTCGAGCCGGTGGTTTCGGAGACGCATGATGATGGTACACCGGATAGAGGGGCGTTTCGTGTACGGGAGGTCCCACGGTCGAATGAACGGAAGGTGTGGTTGAATAGGACACCGGGCGCGGTGTGGTGCTGGAGTATGACACCACCATCTGGGGATGCGCGTACGGGAACGATTGGTCCGACGGTGTGTGGTGCGATTTTATCGGCACTTTGTACACTTTGTAGTTGGGCCCGAGGAAGTACTGTCCATTGTGCGATGGATTCTTCCCGTTGATCGGCTCCGTTGGCACCTTCGGTGGCTGGTGCTGCGGTAGGATTGTTTCAGTCAAATGCTGTCGTGGAGGTGGCAGTGTTTGAAGTTTGATCGGAGGAGCATGCTCTTGCACCTTGTACAACTGCTGACCGATGGTGTAGTATTGGTTGACCGGTTGCTCCGGTTCACGACCATCTTGGGTGTGAGGATCAACGGTAAGTCTTACCGGTACGACTCCAGGTATCCGTGGTCTGGTATAACCTGCAAAAGAAAAAAAAAAGGTTTACAACAAAACATATCTTTTCCGTGGTTAAAACATCATCAACTTACCACTGTGATTTGAGTGCTGCTTGCGTCCCTCACTAGGTTTCTCCTTGTAGTAAATCTGATACGGTGTCGGAGTAGGCGTCGACACTGAAATCCTCGGTTTTTCGTAGTAGAACTTCGGGACGGTTTTCACCACGACATACGGCGAAGAAACCATCTCGCCATGGCCACGATTGTCCTGCACCGGACCACCGTGGTCGTACGATGAATAAATAGCTGGTTGCTCGGTAACTGGGGCTTTTACGTACGATACAGGAGCACCTCCATCTGGCTGCTGCTTGTGTTGAGTGTTTACTGTAGATCCACCAACACCACTACTACTACTGCTGCTCCCACCTGCCATCGGTGTGAACGGACCGGGGATGGTGTTTGATGGGAGGAACGGATTGATCCTGCTCTTTTTGTACACCGGAACTGTTTGATACTGAGGAAGAATGTGCGATTACTAAAAGTTCTGGTTCAGCTCTATGGTACCAATAAAAGTTCTTACCAGTGTCGGTTTACGAGACGGCGTCACGTCACCGGAACCAGATGGAAGGAAATATTTCCCCCCGGTTACTAGATCCCTTCCGGCATCGTCTTCCCCCTGGTGTTTCGGGTGAACTTCAATGCCGTATAGTTTCTGTGGCACGACAGCGAATCGCGGTGGTTCGTACGATGGATCACGTTCCCGCGGGATGACGGCGTACTTGGGACGCTCGTATAGTTCACCTCCCGGAGCGGCTGCTCCATCGTCGTCCCCAGTTGAAGCGGTGTTAAGTACCGCGTATGATGTAGCCGTGTTAGATCCCCCGACGCTGACCACTTTCACAGGTTGGTGACGGTGGTTGTACTCGTACGTGAACGGATTGATGCTTACCGGGAGTGCCTTAAGGCCGGCCAGCTTCGATTGTGTGCTGTAGTACGGCTTACGAGGCAACTGTCCCAGTGGACGCTGGAGCTCATATGGAATGGTTTCTTGCTCCTGCTGACGATAGGCATGTTGTTGTTGTTGCTGCTGCTGCTGCTGCTGCTGCTTGCTGTGCTTGGGGGTGTAATAATTTTGCCTGATGTCAGCCGCCGCCGGCTCGCGAACAGGAACATTCTACGTGCGAGAAGGAAAGTGCAAGAAAATGGCGCGATCGTCGTTAGCGTCCTAATAACCATATTGGGTTGCTTTATTTGCAGAGAACGGTGCCGATCGTTGATCAAACCGGAGCGTTCGATGGATTGTGTAGGCGTCCAGCAATGGTACCGGGCATGTCATTGTCTCGCTCGCGTTCCCGGCCCACCGAGCGCTCGTTACATAAACGAGCGCTTTATGCTACATTTATTCTACCCGAATAGTCGCATGACGGATGGAGGTAATGGAGCGGCCGTAATCCTAGCAATCTGCATAAGGCAATACTCACGATCGGTCTATAATTATAGAGTTGGTTGAACGACGGCTGATAGTCCGCATTATCGGCTCCCGCTGGCGCTGCCGTCGACGTTACGTAGTACTGCATGTAAGGGATCAGCCTCCGGTGTCGATCGGCGTTGGTAAGGTTGGCATGCGAAGCGGCCGCTAATAAAGGATCAAGCGCTTGATGAGCTGCTGCATCCCGCTGTGGCCCGGCTACGCTATCCTTTGTTTGACGAGCTGGTGGACCGGGTCTTATCATCGTACCTTCTAATCCCATGATGCACATCGCTACAGACAGAGAGCGAGAGAGAAGGAGGAACATACATAGAAAAAGCGAGAGTTGATTTAGATGACAACTGTTGGTTTTGTAGGTCACAAATTAAGCGACAAAATGTGAAATTAAGTTCCGTTTCTTCAATACACACACATGCACGCACGCACCATGTCCGTCCAAGCATGGCGAGCCGGGACCAGCCAGGCCGTGGCCGACACGGTTTGGTCACGCTCGTTTTCAACACATACAGTTGGGATTTTTTTTTGCGCACCGGCAACCACACGACCGAACCGTGCAAGATCCATCGACGCCGCTGATGGCCGTGAGATGCGCCACCGCATCAAGGCTGCTTTTTCGTGGTTTTCGTCCGGTCGATGCGTCTCACGAAAATGGTCAAGAAATGACAACAACATCATACCGTTACTCAATCGAAAAATCTCGCACGCGCATTCTTTCGCGCTAACACCGCAGTTTTATTTTTTGTTTTCTTTCTTGCTTTGCCGGGTAATGGATTATGGTTTCGCGGTGGGGTAGGTTTTTTTTCTTGCTCTGGCGAGCCAGCACCACGACGGTGCGATTTTTAGAAATTTTCTACACGTTTTGAGGGTCTTAACTTATTAATTCCTTGTCCGTGCGTGCACGAGTTGGTGGTGGTGGTGCTTGAAGCAAAGTAAATCAATTATAAGCCACGAACACGGACAAGGGAGATGAGGGGGCTGGGATGTGTCTTGCTAATTATGAAATAGTGCGAAGATCGTCGATTTCCTTTCGACCCCCGCAATCAAACGCCACCCCAACACCACCGTCCCCTGCCGCCATCGGAACGGTTCTGCAAATTGGCAATATTTAAAGCGTTAAAGCGGTGGCGCAGTTTTGGTGGCATTGGAGGGCGAACGAGCTGGTGGGCAGAATTTCGTGTCTTTTAATTTGGGCCGCATGCAAATTTTTGCAATTTCTGCTTCTGCTTCTGGCCAACTGTGATCTAATTCAACTTGCGTCGCCCCTGAGTGGCTGTAAATGGTCAATAGCAATTGCATCTAAGTGGGCTCTGCAACGGGTGCTCTAGAAAATGTAATCGTCCGAGCGTTTTATTATTAGACAGACGGGACGGACCATTCACCGTGCGCCTGGGTGACGGGTCAATCAACACAAGAATGCTGGTCCGTGCCAGCACTCCCTTCCGGCCCAGGTTGCGAGAGGGTGGAAATTACCCTTCAGGGCAGCTGGCGTGGGTGCTGCACTCCACCCAGTTTGTTTGCTTTGTATTGCCACTATCCGGACACGGGCGGAGGTGAAGGATTTTCTCAGCTCACAACTCCGTGTTCTGGTAAAGAGTTTTGTCTCGAAGCAGCAGCAGCAGAAAACAAAGGGAACAGACACACACAAGTTCGTGCCTTCGGTGACCTTCACGGTGGCGTTCTGGTGGTGGCGGCAAATCTGTTTTAAATCCCGTTTGTTGCAGCATTCCCACGAAGCCACGCGGGCACCACGCGCCCGCTTGTGGGAGAGATCCATGATCGGAGATCTTCAAGATCACGCGCGGGGCGAATATAATAAAATCATTATTTGAAGTGCGCACCAGCGACCGTTTAATCGATCCGGGGCCAATTAACTCGTTTTGGCGGTACCATATTCAAACGAGAAAATCTTGCTGGTACTGAACTTTCCTCACGTTCGGTGCGATTGAATCGTGCTGGAAGTGATGCTGCAGCTTTTCATGGAATGTGCATGGCGCGTGCGTTCGTTCTATGGCGGTATTGTGGGCCGATTTGTGACGATCGTTTAAAACCATTAAGAATGAGAAGCATTTGAATTGTTTTGTATGTGCTGGTTCAATTTTTTTTTCTTTTCTTTCTTACTTATTTTCTATGACGTTTTAAGATAAATGAATCATCTATTTCGTTGCTTCAAATGCTATTTTTATAAGTATTGAAAAATAGCGATTCATCATCTCCAAATATAGCTACATCAAAAAACATATACTTTTATGCAATGATTTTAATGGGCAAAGATAGATTACGAACACTTTCATCCAATCCAATCGAATCGAAAAACCAATAAATAAAGCGTTTCTAGTTAATTATTCATGATTTTTGTTTTCGCGGTTTTACATTAATAATTCAAACAATTTTCTTTTCACCACCGATGATGGATTGTCCAAATTATTAAGCAATTAGAGCTAACCTTCGCTAGAAATCCTCAGATAAGAAAGAAAATGCATAAATGCATTGTCAATTATTTGATCTTTCATCCGGCAACGGTGCGTTTCCCCACTCAAAACCGATCGACTAAACCGATTTCGATTGCGTTCGTAATGCGCCGAACAACCGATCGATTAAATCCTCGCACCCACCTTTTGCTCTCTCACGCGCCCATGCGTTACGATCGTATTTTGTTTTCTCTTTTTCGCTTTCTTTCTCTTTTGCGGCCAAGTACACACACACACACCGCCTGACCTTGCGAACGGTCACCGCTGCGACCGGTGTGAGGAAGGAAGGAAAGGTAGGAAAAACGGCACTATCATCTCGACCACACCGCAAGGGCATGCGGCACACTGTAATCGGCAGTGGCAGTACACACGCGCTACGGACGGTGGATAAAAACTGGGTCATACGGCACGCGAACTAATCACCGCCCGGTTGTGAGGACAACACAGCGACACCGACAGCGCAGGCTGGAGCTAAACGGATGATGAAGTGGAAAATTGACCAGCGGAGGGAAGGGGACATACCTTGAATCGAATGTCATTCCGGAACAATGTGCTCCGAACGGGATAGACAGGGTCCGGATCGGGATTAGATTGGCGAAAAACACACAATCACACAACTTTCCCTTTTTTCAACTTTGTCGTCAAATGTCTGACCGATCCAATAGGGGGAATGGGGGTCCATTTTTCGGGCTTTCCTGAACACTGCATGCTAAAAACCTGAATTAAGATTGATGTGCATGCCGATGGGCAAGCCGTCTTGGGGAAGCCGCCATCAGAATACAAATTGTCTCGCACTCGCTCGCACGTTCACCAAACGGTTGCAATCAAAACAGACAGAGCTCTTAGTTCATTTGATCGTCGTCATCATCATCATCATCATCACCGTCACTGTTGGCACCACGCGAGCCAACATTGTCGCTCTACTTTCCCTCCGGATCTCGCACCAAAAAAAAACCTCCCCAATGGGGGGATGCAGCGAACCCGGCTGCGGCCGTATTCCTGTTGGACCCTTTTCCTGCGGGACAAAACGAACGATCAACGAACAAACCAAAAAAAAAAAGCTCACAACAACAACGTACTATCAAACAAACCTGTTTGACGTTTCGATCGCGGAACTAACTTTTATCGCTTTTCGCGCAGCCCCGGGAGAGAACGGCTTTCCGGGAGAAAGTCACACTATTGTTAAACGGAGAGGGGGATCGGTGGCCGAAAATCTTATAATTACTATCGCGCGCGCGTGTGTATTTATAGTTGGCAAAAAGAAAAAAAAAACACAAAATTTTGCGATCAACAGAACGCCACAGGAACCGGAGGATGGAAAACATCAACGCTGCGCTAGAAATGCAAAAATCCACCGCGATTCGATCAAACCCAGTTTATGGATACAATTACCAAAAGAGGAAGCGCTGCAAATTAAATGTTTCGCGAAATGCCTGTCTCCTCCCTGGCGGCCGTATCACCTTCCAGAACGGAATACAGTTTATGGCCGCGGTCGCGGCCTTTATGTCCGAGGAAATCCGACCGTAAAAAAAGTCCAATCGCCAACGGGGACGATCCTTCCGGTGTGGCGTTCACACCTTCCCGTTGTCGATGGCCGTTCGCCTGCGATATTTGACCGGTAGGAAAGGGAGATTCGTTGACTGCATTCGTTCGCGATCTTATCTTTATTGACGTTTTTCGACGGGGTCGTTTGGGGTTGAGCGTGCGTTTTTTTGTTTTGTTTTATTTGGCTTATCCCAAATTTCTTTTCCTTCAACTATTTCGTTTGAACCAGATCCAAATCTCGTTGCTTCCTGCTCGTTTTCGGTATTTCCTTTCTATTTTGATGTATGTTTTTGGTGTTATTGTGGTAAAGCTGTTTAATTGTGGAACAAATTTAGAGTGTTGTGCTTGGGAATATATTCGTCGTTTTTATTTTAGATTGTTTTTCAGTTCATTTCAACAGTGTTGTAATTCTTTTGCCGTGAACTAGTTTTACGCTAAAAATTGGTTTCATTTACGTTTTTGTGCTAGTGATTTTGTGCTAGTGATTTTGTGCTAGTGATTTTGTGCTAGTAGTCTGCTAGTGATCCGAATGCCATAATGGTTCTGATACTCTTGAAGCGCTCCAGCCTAGCATCCAGGAGTTCTTGCACGGAATACCGAAACGACAATGTATAATTAGTAGAGCAAGAATAATATGAACCGCTTCGGCTGAATAACCGCAACCCACAAAACCAGACCGCAAACCGAACCCCGCACCGCTCAAACCCAAGGGCGGTAATTAAATATGCAAAACTGATAGATCAAGTTAATAGCGCAGCCCGTTAAACTACACTCTTTAAATGCCGGGTATTTAAGCTTGCAGCTCCAATTGTTATCGCATCCAGCTGGAGACGAGATAGTGAGGTGAAAGAAAGAAGGAAAGAAAGCGAACCACTCATTTCTTTGCCCAATGGATGCGTTTTCTTTATCTTAATTTCGCTCGAGCACATCCGCCAAAAAACATCAAAGATCAGCGACGAGGAAGCGACGCGCGCGGGCGATGGAGCGGTGTGGGTGGATGGGTGGTTCCCAAAATATTTAAATCCGTACACACCATTGTTTCGCTCACGGCAAAACAATCGATCACGGGAGCATCCAATCGCGGTGGTATCGCCGGGGCGGCATTATTCCGAGCGTGTTGCATTTCCTCGTTATCTCACACAACACGTGCGCAATTGGACGCGTTCCACGGTTTACGTCTTACGTGTGGTTTTGAGATGCTTTTTCGTCTTACGTTTCGGTTTACATTTACTTTCCGCCCGTGCCCATGCCCATGCCCGTGCTTTCCACATGCATATACGCACACACACACACACACACAGAGTCTCGTTGCTGGTGCGTTCACATGCTTCTCGTCATATGTGCGTTTCGGGGGGCGGGAGTGGAGGGAGGAACGAGCCCAAAGGTGCTCCCCTTTCCCAGTGCACGACACGCACTTCGAACTTTTCCGTGATTCCGTGGGGGATTTCTGCTGCTGCTGCTCCATGTCGCATACTTCACCGATCACCTTCAACGCGGCGCAGCAAGACGTGAGATGTTTGTCTTTTTCCACATTGTGTGCCCGGCCGCCCGTGGCCGCCTCCGGGCCTCCGGGCCACCAATATTGCAAGGCTCGTTATTTCACACTCCAATTTTTGTACGGCTCGGTTTCGGCCGGTGCTGGTGCTATGTTTCGCAGGCAAACATATACCACGATGCAGAATGGAGTGTGCGGGGAGGATAGAGTTTTTGCTGGTGCTGCTGCTGCTGCTGCTTCGGTTATTTCTTCAGTCACCCCCGTTTTTATGCGCACCCCGTTATGCTCCATCCATCCGTATGCTCTCCATGTATGAAGCGCACCGTGTCCGGGTTATTTCCCTCCCTCCGCCCCGGGTGGAACGGGGGGTAGCCAGGGAGTAGTAGTGTTTGCGTTAGCACTAACGTTGCGTTACGTTCACCGTGTACACAGCGGGCCAGTGAGGTTCACCCACTCACCCACTCGCAAACATACACACACACACTAAAATCACCTGATCAGAGTCTGACATTTAGCGGAATTCACGAAGCCGATCGCGGCGAGGGGCGATCGTGAAAAATTCGTGCAACCGCACCGGTGCGCCTCGGTGCGATTTATTGCTTTCTTTTCCTGGTAGCCGCTCGGAAAGCGTGCTGCATTTCGCATGCTGGAGCCGACGGCTGCGGGTCAGCATGATTGGCCCGTTCTAGATTTGAAGGTTGATTTGTTAATCAAACCATTTTAATTAGCCTCACCAGAAGCGTGCTGGTAGCTGCGGGCTGGTTTGGGTTTATTTGATTTGGTAATGTAATGTGTTTTTTTGTTTCAAAATCAGAAGCATAGCACCTAATAATATAATGTGTATGTAATTATTTTTAATATGCTATATATTTTAATTCCTAAGTAACATAATTACTAAAAACAAGTTTGTTTTTTTTTTCTCTGGTTGTGATTGGCCGTCAAGAGATGGCGCTGTCCATTCAAAAATGTCTGGCAACATATTTTCCTATGGCAACTACGATTTTAAAGGAAACATGTGCCTTCCAATGTGGGAAAGACCGTTTTCAGGGGCCATGAATTCGATATACCTTTTTTTTTTTTCAAAAAAGGGCTCTGTATGAAATTATGACTTATAACATTTTCCAAGCTATTATTATTTTTTTAATATACATATATTAAAATGTTCAAATATGATTGGTTATATATAAAAGATCAGAAATATTAATCACATTTTTTTACTAATTAGGAAAAGTTTTTACATGTTTAACAAATAAAATGCACTTAAAATTGTACATAAAAATACATAAAATTGCACACGGATATGCATATATACTGAATGTAGACGATAAACTACAAAAATAAGAACTGTTAGCCATGCGAAAAGCAACAAGCTACATCCCAACAAAAAAAAACTGAACTACTTCTATTACCGAACCAGTGATCCATAAGTAAGGCTCGCAAAACAGGGGGAAATAAAAGCATTGGGAAAAGAAACCTCCAAGTGAAAATAACAAATAAGGATGTAGTTAGGTGCTAAACGAACCTTTCCGTTACTAAACCGTCCGTCCAACGGCTACTCAAATATAATGGGAGGAAGTGTGTGTTTTAAGGTCTCGCACCGGGTTGAATGGCAAGTGAACCAACATAAAACAACAACAACAAAAAAAGGAGCACAACCAGAGCTAATGGTAATGACAAACTATTTTCTATGCAGCATGAACGATCACCTGCCATCGGACCACGGCAGCAGCTTCAGAGTAACAACGAAAAAAAAACGGCAGTCCATTCCCCGGCACACCAGACCATACGCTTGTTCGGAGCCGTTTCCCTTCGAAAAATTTAAATGCAGCTCGGCGCTTGGTGTGTATGTGTGTGTGTGTGCGGAGCAGGAACTGCAGTTTTATTACGCCACAGAAACGGTCGGCGACATGACACTCGCCACCAGTGCGTTCGGAGTGTATAGCTAGAAACCACAAGTAGCAGCAGCCAGGGCTTACCTGTGACCATGAATAGTTGCAGCGCGGTTCGTTGCCTCATCCATCGTTGACGTCTTACGTTCATTTTGAGCTTAGAACGTACGCACTGCTAGAACAACCGGAACAACTGGAGCACCGGCGATGCTGGTGGTGGGTTATTTATATCTCGTGTTTTTTTTGTTCACACTATGTGTGGGTTACGCGGAGGTCCACCTTCTCGGTCGGACGATTTTTCACTGCAACATGCTACACATGCTACACACGCTTCCCAGCTACGACGTCTGGTGGGACGAGAGTGAAAGTCTCGTTATCGCGATATCCAGTTGGATCACTTGCAAATGCAACTTTTCCTACCAAACCAGGCACCTCAGAGCGTCTCAGATTCGCCACAGCTGATCATCAGACACGCTGCACATTACCGTTAGCGACACTGCCAGACGGCTGCGTCGTCGGTTGCCGTGGCTACTGCGATTCACTTACGAGCCGATGCACCTTCCACCGGCGAAGGATGGCATAATAGGCTAGGCTAGGCGGAGTAGGCTGTGAGCAGAAGCACAAGAACAGGACGAACACCGCACACGGAGATCGATTACGAAACGGCGCGTTTTTTTTTCTCTTCTCCAACCTCTATTCAGACGACCGTTAATGTACTGCGGTTTAACTGCAATTACATCGTACTCGCCGCGTGTGTATGTGAACGCGCGCGCGCGTGTGCATTAAACTGGATCGTGTCCGGCGTTGATGCGTCTTCGGATCGAAGGCGCCACTGCTCGAGCGACCACCACCAAAAAAAAAACCACAGCGCACCTAAACTGCTCCAAACCACCGTCACTGACTTACTGAACCAGTGGCGCACCGTGTCCGAGTGCCGGAGTCCGACGAGACTTTTCCTCAGCTTCCCGGTTTTCTGTCTCTCTCTCATCATGGAAACCGCCTTCCGCCCATCCCCGCCGAACTGCCGCACAAAAAGCTCTCGCGCCAAAAAAGCTCTCTCGCACGAAACAAAGGCCGGCGCGGAAAGCACGCCAGCAGAGATCGGCGTTTTTCGCCATGCAGCCCGGGGTACCGTTGCGGCGGGTTTCTTTTTTTTTTTGTTACTGCTGCTGTTCCAAACAACGGCTAAACACACCAACCCGGCGGAGCTTTTCAGAGGAACCAATGCGCTGGCCCAGTTGCTTTGTTGGTACGAAAGCGCACGGGCGAAAGCTCGCCCGACTTCTGCACAAATCGTCACTCCCCGGGCTCAAGAGAACTTCAGCGATTTGAAATTAACCTCCTTTTGCTGGACCGTAGGGTCCGGTATGGGATTCTGTGGAAATGGGTTGTGGGAAAAGCCGAAAAAAAATGGGAACTAGAAAGTGTTTTGGGGTAGCGGGTAAAATAGGAATGGAATAATTCATATGGCGATTAAGGCGCCTGGAGTGGACAGATTGAGGCTGTCATTTGAAAGGATGATAACGAGGTGTATGGTGTTGCTGGAACTAGGTGCAATAATTGGATCAAAGGGAATAAGTAAAACTCGGTCGAATTAATTTCCTTTCGTTTTATTTGAATAGAAAATCCAAATTGTGTTAGCTGGAGTTGGTAATCTTCTCAATGTGATCCAATTTTGGTCGGTCGAACCGGATTTAGATCAGAGACCTCTTGATATCGACAAGAAAATTGACCACAAGAGCACACTACATCGTTTGGTGGTAAACTGATATTTACATACTTTATTACACATTTAATTATTTTTATCGTTATTTTTTACAATACTTCAAACAGGTAGCGCTAATGTCTAACTCTAGTAAGGTAGCATCTTCTTTAATAAGCAACATGTACAATAGAACAACGATAAGAAAGGTTTCCTGGTACAGCTTGATCCTTCCCAAACTGGTAACGAAGCATAGGAAAGAGAGGGAGAGAGAAGTCAGAGATAGGTGCTAAAATAACGCTTGCTTATAAAACCACGACTCCTAGACACTAGCGCAACTAAATAAATAGTTATTTAACAGACGGATAGGCAGACCGGCTGCTGTAGAGGGCCACCGCTCGTTTTGTTTTTGTGTTTTACACATTAAAAATCTCATCCACCAGCTGCCGGGTGATGACTCGGTGCGGTTGCGTCGGATTGAACTTGGGCCGCTGGTACAGCCGGGCATTGATCGAGTAGAGCCGGGGCGAAAGATCACAGCGCACGTTAAACCACCAGTCGCACACGAACACCGCTTGCGAAAACTGCGTGCCGTTCGGGCAGAGGAATGTCGCCTGCCGTCCGTCGATGTCGCAATAGTGCCATCCTGGTAGTTGGAGAGCGAGAGACAGATTTGGAAACACACACGATCGTGGTTTGTGAGCATTTGGGAACTGCGGGGACTGTGTACCGTCTTCATTCCCTCCGATTTACCTTGACATCGCGTGTCCATGTCGGCGAAAAAGCCCGGATATTCTTGCTCGTCACAGTAGAAGTTTGTGTACGGAATGGCGGCCAAAATGGGGTAGTCAGTTCCTGGTCGACCTGTGAAAAAAAAAACAAAACGATTGTACCCAAAAGCGACTGGCCTTCACGTGCCTTACGCACGCTGCGATTCGGTTCATAAAAAGGTGTTGAATGAATTAAATTTTTCACCGGTGTCAACAAAACTGGCGAAACATAAATCATCTTCCCAAGGCTTCGTGGACACCAAAATCCGTTTCTCACCTGGAATCGATTTGCCCAGCTCCAGGTACTCTTGCACGGAGGGGCTCAGGAATCCGGGCGGTATGACCGGCACGTCCTGCTGGTTGTTGCTGCTCGAGTCGAGATCCTGGCTCGGTTCGGTTCCGGCCACCGTCTGCGGTGCGTTGGACGTCCGCACATTACGACCTCGTTTGGTGCGATTTTTTTCCTCATGGCCATCTGTAAGCAGATCCAAAGCAGATAGAGTTATAATGTGTTCTTCTGCTCCTCGTAATCCCTATCCCATCTCTCACTCTAACTTCGGACCATCCATAAATCGCGTCTAATGGCGGAGATTCGGGAGGGATCAATAACTTTAAATTAATTTGAAAGATTGGTCTAATTAATCGGCTTGGGATCGGTTTCCACTAACAGCACCCGGTTGGAGCGCCCCATCAATTGCATTAATATTTTAATTGCATAGTATTAAGAGCGGTAAGATTAAGTATGCAAAGGCGCCCATAACGAGCTATCTCAGGCCACTCAGGCCCATTAGGCACGATCCGGCCAATAGGAAATAGGAAAAAGGAAGGGTGAACAATAAAACAAGCAGCCAAACGTCGAAGTCTCCAAACCCCAAAATCGGGTACGAATCGACGGGTTTGAAGCGCCTCCGCAAGTCAAGGAAACGATGGGCAAGGCCAAGACCGGTCAGAGCGGCGCTTTTGTTAGGTAGGACAGTGTGTGTGTGTGTGAGAGAGAGAGCGAGAGAGAGGGGGCGGGGGGAGGTACCATAAAACATAAATCACACCACGCCACACGCGGTTGGAAGGTGTCGCACGAGCGCCGTTGCCTCCTCCTGTGGCAGATGGGTCACAACAGCGCGTTCGCGCGACATTTGCATGCTTCCTTTAGCACGCACGCACTCACACCGTGGAGCTATTGGGGGCACACGGATTATGTAACGCGATAAGCTTACCTATAATTAGTAGACACCCAAATATCAGTAACACTACCGAGCTGGCCCGCCGGAGAAACATGTTCGGCTGGATTGAGGGAATGGAGAAGACGTAGAGAAGAGAGATGATTTTAGTATGGCAGCTTTCGGAAACGTCAAGTTTGTTTTGAGGACGCAGTAGGCCTTTGCGGAGAGAACGTTTTGTTGTTGTGACGTTTCTAATTTGCTTGCGTCGCAACGAGCACATCGTGCGGACTTCATTAAACAAACGAACGATTAAAACATGCGATCGCATAATTTCTATGTCTTTCTTGCGCCTGCGGTGGACACTAAAAAGTACGCAAAAATAAACACAGCAGCACACGTACGGTCCAGTACTGAAGATGTTACAGGAAGATGTAACGAAGATGATTGCTATTATCTAACTTTGCATGTGCACGCAAACAACTTTTACTTTCAAACCACACGAACCGCTCGGTTCGCCGCCAGTCGCATCTGCGCGACGTCTTGGAGAACGACGCAGACCTCTAACTTCAGCTGCCGGACCGGACTACCTCTCTTTCTTCTCCTCTCTCTCTCTCTCTCTCTCTCACACACACACACAAACAGAAACACTATTGCAATGTGCGCCTTCAATGACGCGAACGGCAGTGGAGTTCGATGACGATTCGCCTGCCCGCGCTGGTGCTTGACCCTTGAGACTTCGCTTACGCTCCAGCATCCTCGCGCTGGTGGCGTATGATTAATGCACCACGACACACCCACTGCGGTGGAAGGTTGTACACAGCGCTCGACACACACACAAACACACACACACACACATACACACCGAGGAATCGAATCCACTCACTGGGCAGGGCGCTCTGGGCCGGGCCCGTTGGAGTCCGCGGAATTACGTCGACCCAATATTCGATCACGCTCTAATTTGTGGCCTGGCCGACCCCGTACTGGAGCACGGGCGGGGCACGGGGTGGCGTGGCGTGATAGAAAGAAGAAGCAGAGGGTGAAAAAAAGGCGACACACCACACACCAGCATAGCGCACGCGCGGATCTGGGTAAATGTCAAGCACCGAAACGTGAGAGACCGTTTTGTGGTCGATTGTTGACGCCAGCTCCGATCAGCCCCGACCGGAGGCCCAACAGGCAGCCAGGCCAGGCCAGCAAGCGGCCGTTTGGAGGGTGGCCTTTCGAGCATTGTTCACAGCAGCGAGCAAGCTGGAGCAAGCACCACAACGCTCCATCTATCTCACCTTCAATTTAGCACGCGGATCGGATTTTGCGTTTTGGGCTGTTCTTGATTAAGAAATAATTAGCGCTAGAAGTCGCCAAGCGGTTTGCGCGTGTTGTACAGTTTTTTTTTCACAGTTTTTTTTTCGCACGACCCTCAAGGCTGCTAGCGATCGTCTCACTTGGATCTTGAAGAGCTTGGATCTGTGCCCTATGGCTCTAGAACTTCGCGTTGATTATCTAACAAGAAATAGAGAGAGGGAGAGAACACACATAATCGATCCAATTTTCGCACCTTCTTCGCAAACACGGCCACACTAATCACTAATCACTAAGGAAGGGACTAAGAAAGCCACTGGGAAGGACAGACTAAAAGGGCAGATAACACTACTGCTGGACGACGTAGCTCCTCATAGTCTGCAGCCCCATGAGGTTCACGAAATGCGCGCACAAACTTCTGCTGATCTCGCGCAGCCGTCGACACATACTGATTCATAACTGTGGGAAACCGCATCCGAATCTCCGAGCTGGCTTGGATCTATGCTGTAACATGGAAGAAGGCAGACGTGTTCCGTCTCGCTCGCGCGGGCTCGTCACATGCCGCTTTCATGCCCCCTTCCCCTCCCCCACCCCCCGCGCAGCATTCGAAACCGACAGACAACAATATCTCGTGTTCGCTTCTCTTCCCTTCTAATTCGCTAGTGAGTGAGCTGTGTGAGTTTTTTCGCTTCGTTTCTCGGTGGTCTCGCGCCTTCTTCGCTCACAGGAGGCGTCGAGCCACGGGGAGGGGAGGCAAATTTAATGCTGCTGCGTGTTTACAAGCTCCCACCCACCCACTCCCACTCCACACGCACGTTCTCGCGACCTTCGATCGTGTCGTACGAATTTCTGTTCTTAAGCAACACGGCCGGGCTGCCCACGAGAATACAATCGCGCGGACTGTAATCCGTACCATCCTTTCGCGTACGCGATCCTCCCGGGCGATCTCGGTGGCGTTGGCCTTCCGAGTCGGGGGGAACGCGGAGGAATCGCCTCGAGATGAGATCACCTCGCAGCGCACCGTCCCGTCGTGTGTGGAACCGTTCTCGAAAACAGGCGAAACAGTTAGAATCTGTTTGTTTTTGTGTGTGCGTTTTTTTTTTATTCGTTTTATCCCATACGCCGGATTGAGTTGACTTTTATGAGCGTGGTGTCGATCGAAGTGGATTCGGAAAATGAATGCAAGGACAGTGCTTTTAACAAAAGGTTCCGATTCATTTGGAAAGGCCAACCGGGGAGCAGCGGGAAATTAGAGTTTGGCTCTTTGGCGGAAGCAAACATGTGATTTGATGTGTGCCAGTAGGTCAAAACGTTAGCCCCACTGCCTAGGTAGAGCGCAATCAAATCGATAATGACCGAAACTAAGCATCGACATTTTTGCTGCGATTAGGTTAATTAAACTGATTGTATTTTAGCATAATGGCCATTTAAATCTGCTTCAAAGTTAACTGATCGTTCAAGCAACACTTCTGGCAGCACTGGCTAGGGGTCTTGAAACTGGTCTAAAATCGATTTTAGATTGAATTCACCGCAACCGGCTGAGTGGAGTTTATTCAAAATGACGGTTGACATTTGGAGTTGGGCTACTGTTGAAGTGAACCGCAAATAAGTCTTTGAATATTCGACATTTTATTTTTATAATCTCAATTTCAATAATGTTCACAATCATTAGATGGATCTTTATCACTAAAGGTCTCTGTCTGTAAAATGAATCTAAAAATCTGTAATGAAATTATTAAACTTAATATATCAGGTATACTTATTTAAAAACCTATATAACAAATATCTTACACTGATGCAACAACTATTTGAAAAAAAAACACTGATTCGAAATGCATTGCTATCCTATAAATCTAAACGTAGTGCTATCTACAGAAAACGAAAAAAATCTTCAAGCTCCAATATCCTACAAAGGAACGATTCCAATAGTGTCGTCTATTCTCTTCCGACAAAGACTTCGATACCAGCTCATGCAAACAATCGAGTGTGACATGTAGCAAGCCGGCTCGTTCCACAAACCGGCGCAAAACGCTCTATTGACCATTCCATCTCAACCGAATCGAACCCTTCTCGGTGGCGGTGAGAACGATTGCGCGTCGTCTGAACGTCGTCTGCTCGACGAACACTAAACGATTTGGACATCTGTCTCCCGTCTCGTGAAGCCGTGACTGGCGTAAAAACGTGCCGTGTGTGTCTGTCTTCGGCGTACCGATGCCCTCCTCCGTGCAGGACGAGATGGGAACGGAACGGAGTGTGCGTGTGATTAGGACACGGTGTTACACGGCAAGCCATCGATTGCAGGATGGTGCATTGTGTGTTTTGTTTTTGCCGCATTTTAATGTCGCCCCCGAAGTGCGTTTGGCAAATAGCAGGAGGTTTAGAATGTATCTCACATACGACGGTACGAGACGAGCGTTTGCAGAAGAAGGGATGAGTGCCGCGTGCACGGCCCGGGTGTTGCATGAACAAGGGCGATGTCGGGATTTTGGCTCGTTCTGGAGACGGGCTATCAGCTGCAGCTGATTACGCATCGCTTTGTGTTTCGGCACGGCACGGTGGGAAAGTTTTAATTAGACAAAAACACACAATCTTGCGCGAAACGAAGCGATGCAGAGATTTTGGGAACGGGAGCTTTTTCGACTAACGTCTTCTGACAGGCGAACGTGCCTGAAGTTGTGTGTGTGTGTGCGCTCAATCGTATCAGTTCGGTAAACTCAATCATGTTTCCTAATGCCATTTCCGCCACCCAATCGGGGGATCCGATTTACTGGCTGAACACGTCGCTCGCCCGACGTGGGTGAACTAATTGTGGGTTGACGCTGGTTCTTGCGTTCCCTTTTACATAGCCGAACTATCTTTCACCTCAGGTTTTGGGGTGTCCCTCAAACGACGCCAAAATCCGTTCCAATATCGTAACCAACATTGGGCTCCAGAACTTAACCTTAAGTGACACATAAAAACCGTTTATTGGAGAGGCTCCAGTTAAACGCGATAACCTTGTGTTACGTTCACCCGGCGCTGAACCGTCAATCATGCAGCGGTATGCAGATGAGAAGGGGGCGGTGGGTTAACGCATAAACGCATGGGTCGCTTGTTGTATGTGCGTCATCGGATCAAAATAATTAGACCGCAGGCTCCCCGATCGCGCGTAGTTCATCCGAGACGCGGGCTGCTCCGGTTTGCGGTGCGTGCCAAGGTTAGCAGACGAAGAAGACATTCGCCCTGCTCGGGAAACCGAACACCGTGGAGCGGATGCAAGCTCGGTCAGCTCGTTTGCAGCAGCAGTTAATCTTCACAGTCGTCTGCCTTTGACGAGAGCCACTTCTGTCGGTAGAACGGCGCCAGCGGTTGTGTAGTTAGTTCAAGGGAAGACTAGTCGACGCGTCGTGTCTTCAAACTGATGCTTAATTCGAACAAGCAACCACGGTGCTGGTTAATTTCATAAGTAGAATTTGAAGGAGACAAAAAAAACTGTCATACACTGTCCCTCCCTATGTTATACGATGAGCGAAATTCTAATCAAGTGTGCCGTGCTTTGTTTCCAAAAGTCAGCACTCGCAAATTAATTGAAAAGCACAAAATAGAGCCGCATCACGCGCTTCAAGTGACCCTTGATTTAGATTTACATCCAAAAGCCAGCTCCAAGTAGCATAAGGGATTAGAAATTAATTGCCCCCCGCACGGTGGACATGATATAAATGAAGATCTCTTCAACACTGCTGTGGATTATCCGGAATAAATGAAGCTTCAGCGCAGCGCGGTAGTAAACAATAGCGCAACTCAAACTCCCCAAAATCTTCCGCTTCGTAACCGGGACGGACGAGAAATGTACTTGAAAAATAACTCACTACACCACCGGGGCGATTTATTTCACTGGGCGAGCGTGCCGAGAAAACGGGACGAAAAGTCAAACTATCAATTATACAAGCGCCCGATCGAAATCGGGACCAACTTTCCCGCCCGACGCCCACCGACGTGACAGTTCCATCCGGTGCGCTCGGTTGAAGTGGTTTGCGGGCTGAGTGGCTCAGTGGCAAGAAAGCAATTTTCGGGAAGGTTTGTGTTTCACAAATCACTACCACAAGCACCGGGGGACGAAACTGGGGACGGGTGTTTATTGAATCTCGGGTGAGCTCCCAAGAGTGCTGCTGGCGGAGGAAGCGTGTGAGGGGGGGAAACGAGAGGGAACCGGGAAAAGTGGGACAGAAGTTTCCCGACCCCGTCCCCTAGCGGTTGTTTTGGGGTTTTGGAATAAATTTCCAAATTTTTCAATTAAATTCTAACCATAAATCTACTTATGGTTTTGCGTTTGCGATGGGGACCGGCGTTGAACGGATGGTATCTATTTTACGCCCGGTAGGACCGGAGCGGGTGTTGGAGACCATGGTTTTCCCCCAGAATAAACTTCAGTGGAAGTGTGCGATGGTGAAAAAATAGGCAAAAAAACAAAAACAAAACCGAATAGATTGCAGTCGTCCAGCCGGAATGTTGTGTGGGTGGCAAATAATAATTTAGCTTAATTGAGAATGATATTGGAATCGAAACGATTTGTGGTGTCCCATTACTGGGAGGTTCAGGGTGTCCCTAGACGTGGGGTAGGAAAGGGAATTTAATTCATAGACTGCGCCGGAATGAAACGATGAAAAGGATTCGTTTCGCACTCTTTGGACCATGTGCTGAACACATTTTTTCATGAAATGATACTTAATATTGCGTTTACGAAGTCAATAAGAGATAAATTCAGTTAAAGCACAAACAAATAGTCAGCTTTTTGCATCAGCTTTTTTCAACGGCCTTCTTTGATGGTCAAAATCAAGTGTCAAAGATGATATGAATCGTTTGAGTTGCCAAGAGAATAAAAAGTGATTTAATAAACGTCCAACATATTTTAATTTTTTTTTTCTTCTTAAAATCAATTCTTCGCGCAGAGAGAAAAGGTAAGGGCGATAAAATTATTCAAATTATTCGCCTCATTTTCCGATTGAAGAACTTTTCGGTCACATTTATCTCGCTCGTGACGGTGGTGGCTCGGTCGCTCGGTCTGCCGAGTCACTCAGCCGAGCTGGTCAGTCTATGGTGTCGAAAGCGTCGAAAATTTCGCTCCCTTACAGGTCGGTGTTCGAGCGTTCACCGACACCATCTGGCGACGCTTCGGGCGCTTAAGTCGGGCCGGCTGCTGGTAGCAATTAATGGGAACCGATGCCACCCATACCACGCGGAACGTTACGCATGAAATCGAACGAAAAGTAGAGCAACTTTTAAATTCACGCTAAGCACGTGCGGAAGGGAGGATGGATCGCGCTTAATGTGGGTCGCTCCCGCTGGCTTAAAGAACTTTCGGTCGGTATTTCTTTGATTTTTTTCCCCCGTTTGCGTTCTTGGGGCGATCCACGGTTGGGGCGTTTTTGATTCGATTTGTTGGCCCGGACGTTGGGACGGTTGGATGAATATTGACTGAGTAAATAAAGATTTATCGCATGAGCGGAGCTTCTCGACGAGTTTGTGAAAGATCTCGCGAAGATGTGGTAGCGTTCGTCAGTTACATCTCTCCAGCGGGTTCACCGC
The DNA here is from genome assembly GCA_000956215.1 of Anopheles farauti No. 4. NCBI lineage: Eukaryota > Metazoa > Arthropoda > Insecta > Diptera > Culicidae > Anopheles > Anopheles farauti No. 4. The sequence continues at coordinate 19,597 of JXWZ01002941.1, read as the reverse complement.
TTGCCGCCAAATCAGCTTGCCCATGGGGGAACTTTCTTCCCCGAACCGTTGCATTCGAATGCACTCGATAGGCAGCAGCAGCGGTGGCTGCAGGAGAAGCAGAGTGTAATTAACTTAAGTACCCTCAATGCAATCCGTGAGGGAGTGATTTACTGTTGACTTTGCAGTTTAACAAAGTTTCGCCGGTCGCTCTCCACCGGACAGGGATGGGGTACCTTTTGTGTTTATCTGTGTTGGTGTGCGGTTGCATCGGTTTGAAACGGTGGAGGAACAGTTCACTAAAGTCATTTGTTTAATAGATTTCAGCAAACTGCAAACGAAAACCCTTGCTTTGACCAAATTCGAAGCATACTTTCGGGAAAGATGAATCGGGAGCAGACTTCTGTTGCACATTTGTAGTTTTCGCTGGACGATGGATCACTGGAAGTTTGTGGCAGATTAGTTCGACGGACGGCACGATTCGCTTTGGATTAGCGATAAAACGGGAGCAAATTAGTGATGCGTATCGCGAAATACCCATTTTCGCATACGATATGGTTGGGTTAGAGATTTAGGATAGAGAGAATTTTGCAAAATGAAGTAAAATCTAGATAGTTCGGAATCATCGTATGAGACGTTGTTCATAAGTTTTAAAATGATATTGAGCTGATGGTTCAATGGTCTGCTGTAATAGGCATTGAAAGGCATCAAACCGGTGTCAGGTCAAGCTGCCTCACGTTGAGATTAAGCTGCCGTCCGTCATAATCCACTCAATTTCAGTACACAACACACCGGCACTAAGCTAATTAAATAAAGGCCCGCTCTCGCTGCCGAACGCAGCGATCTCTTATTGAATGAAGCCAAACCCCGGGTGTGACCCACGGTGTGGAAAATAAATTCCCATTAAACATCCAGAAGAGAGAAACCGACCCCATGCAGTCGCCTCCCCTCTCGTCCTGACCGCGCACGATAACTTTACACTTTCTCACATTCACCCAATCTGCCGTATCGGTACCAGCGGGTGGCAAAATGAACAGATTGGACTGATCAAATTAAGCAAACGTATCCTCGCGTCCTGTCGAACTCACTTGCGCTCGTGGGAGCAACTGCCAAAAAAAGTGAATAAAAAAAAAACGGCATCCAAATAGCAGCGCGCATCGTACCGGCGGATCCGTGGTTGCCTTTGCCGCGTGCAAAAAGTGCTACACGCGAGTGCATTGTGATGTTGCACGTCAGTTTGCGATTCGCTCGCCTGCAACGGGACGCGGACGCGGTACACAACAATCAGGTCCTGGCCCTTCCCGGCCACCGCGGCAGTCGAAGCCGTACGGAAATTGGCACTTTTTGCACGGCGAACTAGTAATTCGCTAATGGAATTTGACCATCTCGGTGGCACCGGAAATGCGGCCGGGACGCTCGCGTGCTGGTCTGGTTCGTTGGCAGAAGTCAAGTTCGATCTATTATGGATGCTCGCTTGTTGTTGGACTGCATCGTTCGGCTGCCTGTCTGCCTGCCCGGAGCTGCTTTAGAACGTCTGCTTTGCAAAATGCTTTGAATAAACACTATGTTTTTTTTTTTTATTCAAAGGGCTGTTTAGGGTTTGATTCCAACGCAGCAACGTGCACTTTGCCAGGCAGATCCTGCGTTTGGGAGTCGTAGATGCGATTTGAAGATAAGCTGAATGCAGCTCATTTGTTGCTGGGAAGTACTGATTAAATTTGGACGGTTATAGAGGTTTGGAAAATGACACAGAGAGGCATAAAATCTGTGCGAAAAAAAGTTCTCTTGTCACAGTTAATTCCACAATAGTTCTTATCGCACACTAATTCAATTAACCACAATATTTAATACCCCTCATCATCGAGCCCTCCTACAAACGAATCATAAATTTCATCCGCTTGCGTCCACCGCATCCAGGACGGGCTTATTTGGACAATGAACGATTATAGCACTATCAATCAGCGATAATTAAGTGCATCGTTAGCGTCGGGCAAATATTGATCAATTATGCCTGCGAGAGCGTGTAAATTATTTGTCGTGCAGCGATCCGTGCAGTTGCAAGCGCGTGAGTGGCGTTCGCCAGCGTGGAAGTCCCACTCGATCAAGTATGTAGTATGAAGTATTAATTTGCTTTACACAACTTTTGCTCTCACTCTCTCTCTCTCTCTCTCTCTCTCGCTCTCTTTAGTGTCCCAGGCGTGATATTTTGCTTAGAGCCGTCCCGTGGAAGCATAAATAAGTTCTAACTACTTTTTCCGCGATTGCGCCGGAAAAACAATTTGCTTCCGCCATATTGCTCCGTTTCTTTCCGTGCTTCGCTCGCTTCTTGATTAAACAAATTAAGAACTATTGAAAGTTGCACCACACGCAGGCGACTTATGCACGCTGCATTGCGTTGCGGCAGTCCCCACGGGCGAGGGACAGTATTTAATTAAGCTTATCAAAAACCAAGGCGTGGAGTAAGTTTTCAGTGCCGTTGCGGGAAGTTTACGATAGCGAGAACGGATTGGCTATGTGTCAAGATGTCGCGCTTTGTTGCAATATACTGACAACGGCAGTAAACTTTAGAAGCGGCGTTGCAGAGGGTAAATTAACTAACATATTTATTACTATTTATGTGTTTAAAATAATCATCGTTAATTGTTATTTATCCTTACTGCTGCTCTCACTAGAAAAAGATTGAAAAGAAAAACAAGATAGCCATGGAAAAAAAATTAGCTCTCATTTTTTCAACAGCGCCATCTGCTGTTATGTAAAGGAAATAAAAAAATTAAAATAACTTGGGGTATAATTTTCTCGTACCAAATACTCATCCTCAAGCTCTCGCATTTCCTTCTTTCCCTCAAACCCCGAAACGAAGCGTAAAGGAAATGTAGCGTGCAGTTTCGCTTCCCGTTGACACAATCCCTTTGACACTTTTGCACTTTTCTCGCGACTCGGCATTTGTCTCGCGAAAGTGTAAATCCGGGCAGAAACAGAAAATAAAATCAAATCAAACTTTATTAACGTTGTCAGGGGCAGGGAGGGCGGTGGGAGAACCCGCTAGGGAATCTTTGACTAGACCGTTCGTAGGATTCATTTCTTCTCGCACAGGACGAGACACAGGGTGAAAGTTGCATCGTTGCTCCCGCAAAGTTCCTTTCGGTTACTCATCCTGGTCCATCTCGGTGTTTGAACCGAGAACCTTTCCATTTTTGTTTTGTAGATATTTTTCCACTACTCTTTCCTGCTCTTGGATCGTCATAAAGTTTGCTTCCGGGCTTCGTGGGTTTTGATTGCAGTCTCCACACATCGGAGACGGCAGCATGTATGCAACGTACGTACCTGTTGCGCGTCATAAAGTCCCACGATAGGAAAACGGTACGGTTTCGGTCGGTCGAGATGCGCTTGTGATTATAAATTTTTGTGAGATATTTGTGCCGTAAAAGTTCCCCGTCAAGTTCCGGGCAACTCTTCTGTGTGTGTGTGTGTGTGTTGGTGAGGTAAGATATCACCGTTTTACTTGATTAAAATCAACTTTATGACTTGACGTGGGAGAAAGTTTCCTCTCGAGGAGTAACATACTGGAGAAGCACCGCGCAGGCGATGGTAATGAATTGGATGCTGGAAAAGCGTCGGAAGCACGCCACCATAGTGCGATGGGTGATGAAGTGGAGCTAGCTAAGAAAAGAACCACCGTTCTTCACGTTTGACGGAGGTGAATACTCGCCGAAACGTTCGGTCTAATCGTGGAGCAGTTATGTTCCTACATCTTTTCGTTTTTTTTTGCTGCTCCTTTTTCTGAAAGACCGAACCGAAAGATGGTTGGGCGATAAAGTGCAGCGATGGCGTTTGCGCCACTGATAATGCTTGATGCCGTATTCACATGCGATTCACGGAACGAATGGCATCTCGGCACGATTTAGCAAGTAGCAAGTCGAAAAGTAATGCTGCAGTAACTTCCATCCCCACCGGGCGTTACTATTATCGCCCGGAGAATTAGCGCGCAGCATGTGAACCCGGACCGGAAAACGGCTTCCAGACGGAATGTGCGTGTTGGTTTAAGAATAGTTCCTATCCGTGAACAAAAAAAAAATCCTACCGTCTTCGTGCAAATTGCTTCCCCCGAAGTGTGACCAGAAAGTTCGTTCAAGCGAGTAAAAGTTAAATGAAAAACTGTCGTACAAACCCTTCAGACTGGGTCCAGACGAAGGAGGTAGGAAACGATGAAGAAGTCGCGCCGGAAAACCCCGAACGCAATCGATCGGAATGTGCCGGATGGCAGTGAACGAAAAATTACGTTTGACTTTTGATGAAATTAAACTTTTCGCTCCGCCATGGGTGGTGTGTTGTTTGGTGGAAACGATTGTGCAACGAGGCGTGACTGTGGTGCTGTTGATTTCAATACCACAGTGGAGTCGAGTTTTACATGCATTCTTTTGCAGTGGCAACGAAAGTTAGCACGGAAAAGCTTGTCACACGCTGTTTTATTATGCACGATACACTTTCGCATCTGTCGGAAACAAATCGATGTGCAATTGTGTGTGTTCGGGGAGGATTCGATTCGATTGGTGTGCATAAAAATGTGTTTCTTCTTCTAGTTGGGACAGAAACATTTCCGGGGAAGATTTATTCCTGGCAGAAAATAATGGTTTGAAACACAAAATAGATCGATTTATAACTGTCCGTGAACAGTCTGCTCCGTACGCGCTTTACGACCGGCAACTAATGCTCGGCCCGCTTTTGAAAACTAATCATCGATCCATGAATTAATTTCGTATAGAGTCGGCAAGCTAGCTCACCTGACAGTAACCAGTAAGCAGGACCAACAGCATACCGTTTATTTCGTCCCAAAGCTCTTTATTAATACCGGATTACTAGCAGGAGTAAAGTAGCATTTATCTTCTGCAAGTCAACCTAATGCGAGCAATCGAACCCAGCCAAAGGTAGGATCGAGCTACGAGCTTCGTCCCTAATCGGAAGCTAATTAATCTCCCCTCGTAAGGGACGCGGAGGTTGGTGGAAAATTTAGCTTCAAAATCCGACACGGAAGGCTTAGAAAAGAAGACATTAATTAAACGTAATGATCGATGAGCGAGCCGGTGACGATAAAGGCCTAACTTTTCCCACGGGGGGCTTACTTTTTGGCTGGCCAAAGTCCCGACCAAAGATAGGCTAGAGACGGGTGTTTTGATTCATTTATTTCAAGTAATTAAAGAAAGATTGTGGGAGATTTTTTATCGTTCTTTAAGATGGATTTTCCAAGATTCGTTATAAACAATTCTCTGAATGCATTTTCTTCAAGAGCCTTTGAGGAATAACTTCCATGTATCGTACAGAAAATCAATACGATGGAACGATTTTCATCGAACCGTTTCAAATGTTCTTCCGAGCGATTGAACAAACCCCAGCAATGCAGGGTGGATTTACACTTGAATTTTATACTTTTTACTTTAATTTGTCTAGTCAAAACCAAAACTTGAACAGTTCTTAAATTTTTAGAAATATTCCAACATCTTCTTATCTTTCAACTGTCAAAACTTTTTCGTTTGTAAGCATCCCTCCCTATGATACGAACATAATAAATCGCAACATACCCTCTTCCCGGGAAGGGATAACACGAGCAGATCAATTAAGGACACCTGGATTACGTCCACCCGCGAACGGGCGACGCATCCTCGGCAGGCAGGCGTTTTCCACCCAAACGCACACCGGCCATAGGACGCACTGGACCAGATCGCAAATGAGCCAACCCTTTGGCACCGGAAGCGGAAGCGTGAAAGGATGGCATAAGGCACCTGTGAAAAGGAACACATGCGTCGTGGTCGTGGTGAACATAATAAACTCACCCTGCCCCTGGAGGTGGGTGGGTGGGTGTGGGCGTTTATCGGGTGAATGCGTGGTTTATCGTCAGGTACAGCGTACAGCCGGGGCTTTACGCTCCATGGCCCGAAAACGGTTGCAAATAACTATAATGACGACCGGGCCGGTATGGTTTTCCTCCGGTTTCGATAAAGAGCCTCCAACTCGGGAGTAGCGGGATGAGGCGTTGCGTTGAGATGAAAGGAAACCGTTGGGAAGCGTTGTGTTCGTGGGTGCCTGCCAGACGCACTGTTGAAATTAAATGCGACATTGTGAAAAATAAATGATTCATACTCGGAGCGTGCGAACATTTGCCTCCAACCACAGGAGGGTTCTGTTTATAAATAAGCAGATCTTTACCTCCGCTGGGGTGGCCCCGAGTCCAGAGTTTTATCTATTTGACCTCAATGTTAGACAGCGGGTGAGTTCTGCTCCTGGTGGTCGTTTCCAGTCCAGAAGAGAGTGCCTTCCCCCACCACACAGTTTAATGGTGTTGGAAAAGCCTTCTGATGCGTCTGCTTTTGCTGGTGCTGATGAAGTCGGCAGCCAGAGTGTTGATGATGATGCACCCGTTGCGGGGAAGCGAACCGAACGTACCGAATTCCTAACCTATCCCATCTCTTCAACCCGTGCCCCGTAGCGTGCGGTATGCGGTATGCGTTCCTCATCGTCTCGTTGGCCCACGTTGATGCTTTTGATTTAACTCATTAAGCAAGCGAAACGCATTGAACCACGTACGCACGGGCCTCTGTCGGCAGAAAATACGCTTCTCGCACGGTTCACGATGTCCGGTCGGACCGAAGTGGGTGAGGCCCAGGCCGTGGATAATTATAACGATATAAAATTAAACACGGAACCAACGTGGAACCGATCATTTCCCGGCACGAGACTCGGAATCCCACCCCCCGTGGGGGAGGCACTCGTTTGATTCGATGTAATAAAGTGTACGGATGGTGGGGGGTTTGGGGAAAAGCTGGCCACGGCGAGATGGTGCGATGTTTTGATTTGGATCGTTTTGAGGGAACCGTGTCCGGAGATTTCGTCTGCTAACCGGGTGGAAGATGCGTTAAGAGGATTATGGATTTTACTTCCGTAAACAGTGCGCTGGTTTTTCAGTTTCGCAAGCGTTCATTTCTATTGTGTGGCCGTTGTTTTACGGCGGTGAATCAATCATATTTGATGGTAGCATTGAAAATGGACGCATGTGAATATTTCATGCTGCGGGATTATAAATTACTGTTGCAATGCAATGCGCTCGGGCTAGTTAGGATCTTGTAAAACATTGCTTCTTTGCGTTCAACTAGGAATAGAACAAAATGTAGAGTTGATAGCATTAGTTTGGGTATTATTTTTCGATCCTAGAAATAATTTGGTTAGAAATTCGTACTATAGAGCAAATGTTTGACATTGTGCAAGCCACTCTCCGAAGCATTTGGATAAAATTTCATGCGCTTTTCTCAAGGAATTCATTTGCATACAGCTTCTTGCTGGACGGGAATGCTCCAGATGATTCAATCAATTACGCAACCACATGCATCCTACACCGAGACACAGTTTGCCAGTATCATCTGACGTTGCCATGCGAGTAATGCAGCTCATCTAAATTAAATGCGCCTCCCTTCCAACCCGTCCGTAAGCTGCTTTCGTGGTTCGGATGGATTCATACCCCGAAACGAGCGCTTTGGAAATGGTTACTGGCAGTCGGCAGATGGGAAAAAATATAAAACACCAGCACTTTCATGCGGTGTGTGTATGTGTGCTGTGAAACGCAAGGAAGCAAAGAGGCTCAAACGCAGCATGGTGCATAAGTATGAAAATCAAATTGCACCCCGGGTGCGCACCCGATGATAGACGCGTTTCATAAGCTTCGTGCACCGGGGGACTACTGCTACTAGCTACTGGGAAGGATGATGAGATGATGATGTAGATGGGAAGGTGGGAGGGTTGGCTGCATTTGCATGTTGCAAAGGACACCTGCACAAAGTGAAGTCTCCTGGGGGATAGATGTCAAGCACGGAACAAAAGTTAGATGTTGTAGCGATTCCGGCAAGAGGGAAATGCGCTTGAAGTAATACAATTGTTGGACACCGACCCTTTCTTTACGTTGCTTTGTGCGAAAATTGTAAGAAATAAGGTTGTGTCAGACATGGCAAGACGGTTGGGTGATCCTTTGTGGAATAAATTTATCATATTGTTCTTTAATCTACTTTTCAATCGGCCATTTTTTATCACCCCGGCGAATAAAATGCTTTTTAACTGCGGATTGCATACTTTCCGGCGCATATGTGTTTCATCGAAGCAGGCTGCTGATAAAATAGCTTTAAAAAGGATAGTATAAAAGAGATAATTTTTAAGTTGTTTTTAAAGAAATAGTTTATACTCTGTTCTTGCAGCACATCCCGTCGAACTTAAGGTAAGAATGACGCGTTCCGCTTTAAGTGCATTACCTTTACCCGTGACGACCCACTTCGGTGGGATTTTGAAAGTTGACGGTACCGAAAAATGCTGAGAAAACGTTGATTATGGTTTCAGCAAGCAACGTTTGGCTACGATCATGTACTTCATTAGCTTATCGAAGCTGTTGTATGCGCTGCCACTGGTTCTTCTTCTTACAGCTGCCACAATTTGATACGCTGCATGGGTAAAGTTTATCCCTTGCACGAGTCCGGCATCCGGTCCGGGCCGTCAGTTCCAGTGGGTCGTTCCGGGTAAGGAAGGATACTGGCACGAGCATACCTTTCGATCCGTGAAACATTCGAGAAATGTGGAAAAATGCCAAGAAGCAGGGAAACAGCAACTCTCGCTTCGCTTAGATAAACATCAAAACGAAATCAAATGAACAACTTCCGGCCGGGAACGGATCGATCGGAGGCCTGCTGGTTGCTGGTTGGTGGAGCTTTTTCCTCAACCGATGCTCGTAAGATTGGACGTGCGGAAGCGAAACAACCATTGAATCGAGGCTGTGCTGCAAAACCCGCGCGATAGAAGTATTCCTCACTAAAACGAGTGAAATGAATGGAAAAACCAACACCGAAGCGAAAAACTGGCCCTCCGTTGCGGATAGGTCGGCGATGATTCGATCGGCCAGCTGTGGGTGGTTGTTTAAGATTCAGCTCGAAAGTGCATCCACTGCTTTCGGCAAACAAAAACTCGCGCGCGAACAGGATTTGGTGCACAAATAGAGACGGTAGAAAAAAACAACAACTAAATACACAACCACACAGAACGATAAGCAAACAAACTACATAAACAGGGAAGTAATTAGTTGATGAGTTTCGATTACTCGGAAGTTTGAGCGAGCACGTGGCCGTACAGACTCCAGCGTGCCGGGATGGGGAAGCAATACAACAACAAAAAACTGAAGCAGCAATCGAACGCGAACAAGGATTTGATGTTCGAAAAGGTGTCCGAGGGACCAGGGATGGGAAAGAAAAGCAGCGGGAAACTTTTCCCCCCGCCCCAATCCCGACAATCTAATTCGTTGAGCATGACTGGAATCAAATCCGTATAATCCGGTTTGTTCGGTTCGAACCGGCCCTCGGCGCTCTGCTCCACCTCTTGATGCTCTTTTCGTCGCAGAGCCAGCGAAACTGCTGGGGATGAATGTGTTGTCGAGTACTTTTAGCCGCACAATTACCGCCGCACCAGAAGCACCCGCGGAACGTGGGATGAAAAAGTTGGCAAATGAGCAAAATATCACCCCATCCTGGCAGGGGATGGCAGGGTCTTATCGGTCTTAACTGCCAAACCCGCCTCTGGATGGTGATGATGCTGGGCATGAAGCCCAGCCCAGCTGGACAAGACACGAAGACCGGGAGCGAACGGGGCACATTACGGTTGTTAAAGATCCGATCGAGTCGGGATAGCGCCGGTAACTTTTCCCATAAATGTCGTACAAGCGACAAAGGGTATGGTTGCCAATGGTTACCATAGTTTTCAATATTGCTCCCAGCTATCGACTTGTCATTTGTCGACACACGATGACACTACGGAAGATGTCAGGTTCGAGCTTAGTCTCAGGATAGGTGTGTGTGTGTGTTTGAGTAAAATGGGAAAAAAGCGAAAAAGAAATATCCTTGCCGCCGAAATGCAGCTACCCAAAAACGAACGAAAAATAATCGACTAGACAAAAAGCAGTTCGCTGTGGTTGCGGTGGCATAAGTGCCGGCAGCATACGAGCCAATGCGATGCACCGTACGAAGGAAAGCATCCACTTCCCTCCTTGCACCACGAGTTCTACATAAACAAACATGTTTACGAAAATTCTCCATTTTGCTTTTCCAAGATAATGGTTGTCTGTAATGCTTTCTTTGTGGCGAAGAAGCGATTTTTCTGTACCGAACCGAACAGTGTGTGTCATACGTTCGGCAGTCTGGAATGGGTGGTTTTGTTTCCAAACACAGCTTACCGCTCATATCAGCCTGTGAGATATATGTAACCATAGTGAACACCATTGAATGTTTCAATAAGAACCACAAGCAGAATGCTATATGGTGTGAGTAGCATACAAAAAGCTCCTGACAGACACTGTATCTGACCGAAAGCCACTCCCATATGCATCTCCCAGCGATGTTGCATAGTGTATGGCGCATTTTAGTGAGCTTATTTCGTGCCCCCCCCCCCCCCCCTCCCACAAACGCAGTACCAACCACTCCCCCCCACGGGAACGATTATTCGATTTCCGCCGTATCGAAAACGGATCAAAATATGCATGGTTTGGAAATTGGAAAATTATAATACCTCAATATTGACGGTGATAAAGTCGATGTTGATGCATTTCACTTTGACAGCATGTACTAAAGAGGGGTGTTGAAAGGGAAGAAGGTGTAGGAAGGGTAAAAGAGGTACACTTGGGACGGCAGTGCACCCACACTTGAAAGAGTGGCAAGGCAGCCGAAGCGGAAGCGGATACTATTATTATTGCAGTCGATGTCTGGCTCGGGGACGGGTATGGGAAGACACTTGAGGCGATGAACATGCTCATGGAAGGACGAGCGAGTAAGGTGGTCCGTTTTTTGCATCTTGTATCCGCCGCTTGATACAAGCTCGTTATGCGAAGGCATAACAGGTTCATCGTAAGCTGCATCATAATGCGGCACGTCTTCGCCAGCATGCTGCTGTGGATGATTTTGCTAATTTGCTGCCTGGGGCTGACCGGTGCTTGACTTGTTGACTACATTGGCTCATGGATTGAATCTTGGCGCTTGGAAGCTAGTGTGCTTTACATGCGCCTAGAACATCAGCCGGGTGCACTGTATGCACTGCATTGTTATCTCTGTATATTGTTTTTTATTTTCGTTGTAAAAAAAATTCTCTGAAAACACTTCCCGTGCCGGTTCCATTATGTCCGAACGCATGCTAAGCTTGGTGCTGATGCTTTCCGGATTTGGACTCTCGTGTCGAGTTGGTTCACAAGCGGAGTAAATGGCGAAACAATCGTCGTAAAAATGCGGTGACAGCAACCGCACCGCATTAGATTTGGGTCGGATCGAAAGTGTACGAATTTTGCAACCCCAAAACCCCGGTGGGCCGGTTCGCGATAAGAAATCAAATTTGCCTGAACAAACAGCCGCGTAAACTGAGTGGGTGTGTGAGTGAGTGAATTGCCGGAACGGATTTAAGACACGCATCGTGCGGTTCTCGACCCAGTGCGATTGGGAGATTTCCGTTTAATGGTGACGAAAAACGTTGCGCTCTTTTTTTTTTCTCTCGTTTTTGTTTCCGCTCCGCCTGGACGCAAAGGATCATCAAAGAGGGTGGCCTTGGTTTTTGTACGGTTTTGTTGGCAACATTCATCTAGCACTCGATGCTCGATTCCACAGGACGACCTAGTTCCGGTTGAAGGAGCTTCAAAACGACGCACCCCGGCCTGCACAAATGACGGAAGAAAGCGGGGAAGGCAACGAAAGCAAGGAAACCAATTCCCTTTTTATGACGTTTGATTGAGTTCTCGATTAAAGTTTATAGCAGGTCCAGTTCGTTAGTGTGAGTGTGTGTTTGCTTGGTTCTGCTTACGCAAAGCGTTGGGACAACTGAACAGTCCGTGTGCAGTCTGTCAAACTGATCTTTCGGCCAGCTCTTGGTGGTGGAAAAAAACCCTCCAATAAAACAAAAAAACAAACAGCCTAAGCAACAGAAAGTGCATTAATCTTTTTCACTGCCGTGCCGGAGAAAAGCCGAGTGTAAAGACGTACTGTGGGCAACCCGGAAAACGATGTTTGAACAACGTGATCAGAAGCAATCAAACGTTCGTCTCGAAACGCGCAGCGGCTGTGACTCGAACCCCACTTCGGGGTAAAAATCAGCTCGCACCGGAAACGGAAACGGAGTGTAAATGCGACCGATATCGTGATAGGCACGTGGTTGCCACAATCCTCCTGGTGGTGTTGGTGATGATCATTACCGTTTGATTGATTGATTCGAATCGAAGACTCGCTCGGTCTTCGGACAAAAACGACCTCCGTGCGCCGTGTGCCGACGTGGAGGCTTATTTTCCCGATGCCTCTTCCGGACATTCGGGAGCAAGACGGATGCGTGCGAGCGAGCGTGAAGCGGGGATCACATCTGGATCGATTAAATGCCGGGAAGGAGTCCGGGAAAAAACGCAGCGCAGCGAAATTCCACCGGTAAAATGCCGACACCGACCGAGCAGCAGGTCCAGCGGAGTGACGGAGAAAAATCGGATCCAAATTGAGATTAATGGGCCTGCCACGGCTAGTTTCGGGCACTCGGTTGGGTGTTTAGAAGCGTCGGGTTTTGTTGTTTTGCTTTGATGATTTATTTACCGATTGATTGAAACATCATGCGCCTCCATGGGTCTCCACGGTCGATGGATGAAAGTTGGCCTATTTCGGGGCCTATGCTGCCACCCAATCAGTGCAGAAGTGTTACTGGGGTTTTTTTTTTGTTTGTTTTCGCGTTCGTTTGTCCACCTCACACGTTCGGTAATCGTTTGGGCAGAACAACACACGGCCAAGTTCGTGCCGGTTCGTGATCGATCGATCCCGATGTGGAAATCATTTTACGTAATCTTGTATCACGTAATAGCTTTTTATTTCCATCGACTATAAAGTTTCTACACTACAAATATACGCACCATATCATGAGCATCCCGATTTGCCATCAACACTGTCCACCATTGTCCGATACCGGGAAATGGAAGTGCCAGTGCCCGTACCAAGCGACAAGCTTAACCCGGGGACACAAATGTGGTGCTAAGCACACACCGATATGATAGTGCTTTCGTAATCGCACGACCCAAGCCGTGGACGAATCTGGCCAGTGTCATGATTATTACATTATAAATTAATTCCACGGCTCGTTTCGGGTTCCACAGATTTGCTGTGGCTGTGGATTTGGCAAAACGCACATCGCACTCGTACTGGCGGCTGCTCCGAAAGCTGGCCGATGAAGTTAATTGCATCTGGCAGTTCCATCGGCAGCCCTAATGACGATGGTTCCCGTGCGTACGAATGCGTGCTGCGAACGGACAACCGGACCAAGATATGTCCACTCAGTGTGGGCTCACTCTACGCCGGGTTCATCGAGCATGTGTGAGTTTGTCGTGAATTGCGTCCACTTTATCGGTTTCGGTTACGGAGCGGTTTCCGGCACCGTGAAGGCACTCCGGGACACACTGGCCCGGATGGCCGGTTCGGGAGTTGATTAGTATGCACCATAAATTTACACATCCTGTCCGGGCAGTTGTCCGAGCGTGGTATCGGATGTGTCCTGAACGGTGAACCCTTTATCGAGACCGATTGTTTTGATGACGATGTTAAGCATCTTTTGCGGCCCATCGGTGGTCGCTTGCTGTAGTGTTGCCTCACTACATCCTCACAAAATTGTCTTATCAGGATACGTTTGAACATTTCATCGAACTTGTTTTTTTTTACTCCTCTCCAAACGAAAATCCCTCCCAACCCGTACAGGACACGGGTGCGCCCCATTGGACGAAAACTACTGCACACGAGTATGGTAATTACTTAAAATGTAATCCTCTTCCCAAATCCGTCTTTGCATCGCGGAAAATCGCGTAATCTGCACCAGAGCAAATAATAATGTGCTGTGCTGTGCCGTGTCCGCGATGCCGATAGCGTTCGGCGGCTTCAGCACATTCATCCATCCGCGTGTGGAAGTATTTTAGCCATGCCAGCCAGCAAGCATTGCACATTGGTTGTAAAATTTAAAAAGGCATAATTTCTCGTGCTTTTCCACGGCCCGCGGAAGAACGGTGCGAAGTGGAACATAAATACCATTCCAGTGCCATGCCGAAAACCAAATCGTCATATGTGTGTGTGTGTGTGTACGCTTTTTTTTCTTCTTTTTTTGTGTATGCTTTCATAATGCACGTTTACTGGTATTACGCGTTTATGTGTTTAAAATGTAATGTTTTTATTCACTCACTCTCGCGTTGTTCGCTGTTGCCGTCGAGGGTATTGTGGGAGTGAATTCCGCAGGATAAATTTTCCCCCCGAGTATCCTTCCGCACAGTGGTCGTAATCCCGGAGCTCAGGGTGGACATTGTTATAGGTTTAATTTGTATTTGTTTCAGTAAGTAACAATAATGTGACCTTATTTAAAAGAGAAATATAGTATCAAAAGTAGTATCAAATATATTTAATAGCTTTTATTTTTATTAATTTTAAAAAATCATTTTTCCATAACTGCAATGAACGTTTTAACCCAGTGTACGTCCGTGAACCATCGCCCATCCGTACCAGGGATGACGCTTCATTCGTCAATGGCCACGGTGTCCACTTTTGCGAACGACGAAATATTTCCATATTATTTTACCCTTCCGGCCACGTCTGTCCATCCTTCAATGCCATACCGGGTCCATCAGCACCACTTTCACATGAGAAAGGAGTATTATCCTTTTTTATCTGCCTTCTGTTGTTTCTCCCTCACTCTTTCTCGCTTTACCTCAGTAAGAGTTTTCCAAAGGCCTTCAGAATCAATCCAGTCGCATATGTTCGAATTTGGGGTAGTAACTTTTTTGGACGCTAGCGTTCGAGTGCTCATCAAAAAAAAGAAAAAAAAAGAAAAAAAGAAGGCTACCCAAATGCGGAAGCACGTATGAACGCCCCGATATGCACGCAACATTGTACCGGTGACGGATGGAGGCTGCGGCACTGAAACGAAAGCGGATTAATGTTTTAAAATTTTCCTCAAAAAAGCGGATTATTATCATAGACTGTTACACGCTCGACGGAGGCTCGGTACGTTCGCAACAACATATAATCTTCACAAATGCACAGCCAGATTCCGTCGAGGAGGTGTTTCCGTACCGACGAGTACCATACATCAAGCTCTGCCACCATGTATGTCCTCGAGAGCTCGTTCCACTCACATACAAACACACACACACGCACACAGTGGAACGATCTAAGCCGCAGACGTCGAAGTTAACGTGCAGACTTGGTGAGGGTAATCCTGCGATTGAGGTTGGCTTTTTAACTCGTACTCTCTCGCACACACAAACCCCGACTGACGTGCTTTATTTGGAAAGAATAATCGAAATGTTCTCAAGCGGCGAAAAGGGGGCAAAAAACCATCCACGTTTAAAAACGTTCCAACCCCAAAGGGTGGTGTGTCTAATTATGGTCATTTGCGAGAGAGAACAGTTCGGTTGCGCTTGTGAGGTTGGCTGCCGCAAAATAATTAGCACTAATCTGTGAATTTTTAATAAGCACATCAGCAAGCCAAAAACACTTTGACCTCCCGCAAAAAAAAAATTAAAAAAATATCCTCCACTAACAGCGGGGAGTTTTTATCACATCGGATGGTTTTTTTGTTTGTTTATATTTCGCGTTTCGTTGGTTTCACGATTAGCTCAAGCCGAGCGAATATGAAGCGATGTTGGAATGATAATGAGTTGTTTGTTTTTTTTTGTTGCTGCATTAGCCACTGAAACCGAGATAAGATTAACTATTTGCAAGCGGGTTTGGTGTTTTGGTACTAGTTTAGGAATCGAAATGAGTGATTTATTCTTGCACTTTATTCTGGGAAGACGAGAAAGCCTTCAGGCTACAAGAGAAGGATTCATTTACCACTTGTCTTTACCTCCTCGCCGGGAATGCTCTCAAATGTGGAGAAAAGCGTCTGAGAAGGGCACGGCAGACCCGAATGGGGGAACATAAGTGCAACAAGATGCACCCATTGCACCGGTTCCGGTCGTCGAAAAGCCGCGCAGCGAAAACGGGAAACTTTTGCTCCAGTGTGAAGTAAAGTTTATTGCACAATCTTGTGTTTTCCGCCACTTGCATCTTTTCCGGGTACTCCGGGGAGGGAAAACGCTCTACGCTCGACTCGATCTCCTCCTGCCCGTGACTGCTGGTTGGGTGCCGTGTAATTGAGCCGCAAGCGGGAGAGGGGCTACGACGAGGGGTTTGCGGGCAAACGGTTTGCGAGGAATCAAATTAATGCATTATTGCAGTTTGTTGGCACCTTGTACGTTCGTTCGTTCCGCCGCCGGAAGGCACACGGACGAGGAAGGGCGGGAGCGACCGGAGCGAAATGTGTGAAGATGATGAGAGTTTTGTTGTTCCGGAAAACGGTGCTTAAGGGTCAAGTTGTAAAGTGAACTTCTGCCTCCATTCCGAACACGATCAGCGGAGAGGAAATCTTAAATTCACGTGTGGCTGTGTGAGCAGTTGTAGCAGGTTGTTTCGCAAATCGAAATTTCGGGTCGGGATTAGTTTTTGATTGCTTCGCAGATGGAAGAGCGGTCGATAAAGTTCATTATCGCTACCGATGTGGCAGAAGCTTTGCCCGGAATAGGCCGGTGAAAGGCTGTCAGGACCAGCAGTTGCACTTTCAACCTTTGAAAAGATCAAAACCTGAAAAAATCTGTAGCTATTTTTCGTCTTTCGGCTTCATGGTGGACCTTACAAGAATTGAAATCGATTAAATTTTTCTTATAAAAAAATAATTCTTCAGACTTTTTTTCTTGCAGGAAACTAGACAACACAAATATCATCATCTGAAACAATTGGCTGGAAACTCTTTCAGCATTCCAGATGCGAAATTCAAGTTGCATCCTTTGGTTAGAATTTATTCCACGATGAATATCGTCCTTAGCTTCCGGACTGAAATCAAATGACGCATGCCGCTGTACCGAATGTACCGACCGCACTTTGCACCTCGGAGTGTTGCAATTTCCTTCAGCTGCAGACGTCCCAGCCGAGCTGCTATTAGCCGGGCTTCTGTGCGAGTGCGAGTAGTTGTGCAAATTGAATTTTGCGTTCGAATCCAACCGGAACAGACGGAAGCTTTCCGCTTACGGAGGTCGAACTCTCGGAGACGAACTGGCCGGAGATTTGTACCGTAGTCCAGGACGAAACGATGGAAGAAACGGGTGTCTCAGCTGGGAACAAAACGAATCCATCCGTCAGCAACGATGGAGATGGGGAGCTTTCATGTCCCTAGCCATCCCTCTTGGCGCCCTCTAGACACTACCGGCATTGCAAACGAACATTCAATTACGAAATCACGAAGAAAGAGATAGGTTATTTCATGCTTATTTACGGCAGAAAATTTAATTTCCACCAGCCAGCCGGCAGACGGGACGCACGGGCATAAGGGGCACGACCGAAAGCCGTTGAACGCAATTTCCGCCAGGAAGGAAGAGCGATGCAGTTTTTTGTTGTTGCACCCAGTCAGCCTGTTCCAACTGCATCAAACTCACCCGGCACAGACAACTCGTCGAATGCAACGCGCGCTGACAGGTGTGGGCCGTCTTGCGTGTCTTGTCGACCAACGGGGAGCATCATACTCGTGGAAAATTTTTTGTCCTTCGCTTCCAAGCGCTTCCAAGGTGTTCCGGTTCCGATTTTCCAATTTGATTGATGTCTGGCCACCCCCCGAAAAGGGGGAACAGGGTGAGGAAACGGTGTGGAAAAACGGTTGTCAAAATCAATTTCAGCTTTGTTTTGCTTACTGCTTCATTATAACGAGCTGTCAGTTGCACAGTCGCAGCCTACTCCGATATTGATGCGAGTGCTGAGAGGCTCCTTTTATCCGTTCCCCGTCCCCCATGACGGTTGGGGAATCGGATTCAATAGTGCATCCTTTTTTAATTGATTTTAATGGATCCCAACCGTGAAGTAGGATGCCCCGGCCGTTCGCCTGAAGGTCATCAGGTTGTATTGGGACTTTTTTTTATTTGTTCATATTTTTTGTGTGTGTTTGAGCACCTTCACGTGCATCTCCTCGCCAGCTGCCGGGGAAAGGGTGTAATTAATGAATCTTGCCGACGGGGTCGCGAGGTCATATCACCCAATCGCAGCACACCATCCAGACTCAAGACAAATAAACAGTCAATGATTGATGACATTCCGCACCCGACATCCACGGCTTCCAAAGTGGCAAAGTGAGCAGAATCAAATAAAAAAAAAAATGCCCACGCGAATCAGAAACCGATGCGGTGCCATCTCGATCGACAAATGGATTGGCCAGGTGGTGCCACCGCTCTTTGATGAGCGTTTTTTGTGTGCTTTTTTTAGTATCCATGCTGGGATTACTCGAGCAGGCAGTTGTTTTTTTATGTTGATTTCCACAGGTTCGAAAACTCCCAGTGCAACGTTGTTGATGATGGAGGATGGCGTGCACGTGCATTCGACAGGGCTGTGCATTAACCTGCCGGTGGGTTGCGTTGGCATCGTTGATTGAATACCGTGCCCTGCCCCACAATGGACACGTCGGTGCTGGGACAAACAAACAAAAAAACAGCCATTTTCTTTTCCATTTTCATTGCCGTTGTCAACAAACAAATTGTCAATGCATCATCATTTGTTCGCATAAAAATGCATTATGATTTATTTTGCTGCACCGCGCCCGTGCATTTGCATTCGCGCAGGAGGAAATGGACACTTTTACAGGACTGTCCGAATGGGCACCGTTTACAAAAAAGCTCCATTCCGTGGTTGGGAGGAAACGAGAGCGCGGCCCGGGGCAGCTTGATAACAATGCGTTCGAAAATGATTTTTATGATGTTTTCAATCGTATGGTAAGACCCCTCGAGTATTTGTTGTGAACAAACCCGATTCATCTGGCACAGTAGGCGTTGGATTAACGATTCTTCTCTCTCTTCGCGTTGTGCTTTTAACGAAGGTTGAACTACACCTGCAACTAGACTCGATTTATGCTCTCATCTTCAGAGAGCGCGAGTTTGCTTTAAAATATTCATTTACACCCCCTAATCCCCATCATCCAAACACGCGCACGCTGGAATTTTATCATTTCCATTAGATGAGAAATTGCAGCAAACTGTTGACTGGACACGTTGGTGAGGAAGACATTCCATCCGGGGTGGAAGGTGGCGAGCGAATCTTGGCACACGTTTGACCTTTCGTGATTTATACACGGTTGATTGAATGAAATAATTCCTGCTCCATCAGGGTGAGGGTGGAAAATCTAGGTTACGGTGAAAAACCAACGACCCGATTGCAAAGCTGGTGCGCTATTTGGCTCCGGAATCTAGCCGCTTTTCTAGCCTCGGTTCTTGATTGCATCACCACCAAAACACACTCACACACACACACACAAAACAGGACGAGAGTGGATTCGGAAATGGGATATTTGCCACGCTTCAGTCCACGGGTTACAATCGGGGTCCAGTTGCGCGGAAGATATTTCATTATTAAAGTCGTAAATTATTTTAGGAATTTAATTAAACATATCCTGCACATCGTCTAATTGTTCGGAGCAGGCGTACGCGCGTTTCACGTGTTGCTGCTAGGGCACGGCGGGTCAGCGTGGTTTGGTGTTGGTGGGG
>JXWZ01002940.1:0-12307 GCA_000956215.1 Anopheles farauti No. 4 | reverse complement strand
CTCTGCGAAACATTAACGCCATCGCCATCGGTCTTAACGACTTCCCTGCCGCGTATACCTTTTTGCCCGATCCGGACCCTGGTGCCATTTTCCTTTCGTAATGCCTAAAACCTACCCCAACAAAAAACAAAACGCTCTTCAGTTAACGGAAATACGGACAGGCTCGCAGCAATTCAACGGACAAAAAAAAATAGCACACGGTGAAAATTGAATATTCATAATCGTGAAAATGACTCATGAATAAAACATATTTGATCTTAGGTGTTTTTTTTTCTCCCTCTCTTGTTCTCTCGCTCTTATACAGGCTTCTGTACGTCGTCCTTCGTTTAGTTATCGCAAGAATCAGCACACAATCGGCGCCCATGCTCGCGTGCCGGGTCTGGTGGCATCACACTCAACTGGACACGCGAACCGGACCCGTACAGCAGACGGGCCCGCTACTAAAACATTGACGGCCCACCAAACGTTGGTCACCAGCCAGGTGTAGCCGATTTTTTTTTGTGTTGCAAATGCAACCGCCGACTCTAGCGGACGGAATAAAAGCGTCGAATAATCGGTGCTTCCTGATGCCGATATAAATACAGATCTGTTTCCGTAGCGTTTGGTAGTCAATTGCAACAAGAAAAAAAACACATCCAAGTCTTCCTACGGAACGATCGCGCCGCCATTCGGATTGCAGTCAAACAAAACAGCATGTCTGCATTTATGAACAACATCGTCGCCTAACCAAAGCGCAACTAGAGTTAAAAACTCTCGGGACGTGCCCGTGTGCATCGTGGAGCGTATGCACGAGTTAGCAAATTAAAACACCATGCAATCCTTGGGTGACATGCAGGCTCCGTTCCCGCTTCTCCACGCGTCGCGCGTCACAAAGGTCCGATTAGCCGGTATTAGCCGGTGAATAGGCAAGTGGTTCCGGTTGGTGTTGGTGAATATTTTTCGGCACGAATTCCTACCCGATGGTGACCCGTCCAGGTTCACCGTTGTGGGAATGAAAATAGGCGAACGGTACAAAGCACACCAAGCATTGGTGGACGCGAACGGAGAGATAAAAGAATCATATGTTAATATCATGGGAAATACACGGTGTACGTTTCCGTTCAGACAGTCCAGCTCACATCGAACCGAACAAACCGAGTGACAAATTGGTGAATGAACCAAAATTTTCCACCACGGATCATGTTCGGCGATGTTGAATAATTCAAACCAGAACCGGTTCAATACCTTCCCGATTTCTAGATCCCTTTTCGTACCAAAGGGATAGTTCTATTTTTTTATCATACATTCAATAGTGCGCCAGTGCTTTAAAATTCATTAAACCAACTCAACACTCCTCGAATAATCGTTCTGTCGTAAGACACTTTCAAACTCCACACTATTGTTTTGTTTGCCTTTCTTGTAAGGGAAAATGTAGAAGCTTGCTACAATGGACTCGAGCAACAAATATTTAATAATATAATATCAACGTGGCTGAATAAAATTGTGCTGACAATAGAAACGAGTAGAAAAAATAATGTAATCTGCACAACATTTCTGATTCTTAATACGAGCAGGCGCCAGTTTCGGCAATATTTATCAATGTGTTGTACTTTGTTCGTTACATGGCTTACTATGGATGACAGCAAACTGAAAATGTTGTATTGTTAGTAAAAATAGGCAATCGTTATGAAGAAGAAATTATGAAAATACTAGCGGGTTCAGGAAAAAAAAATTATATGATTTTTATGTTTTCTTTATTAGTTCAACAGACAATAGAAACAATTAAAAATGAAAGAAAAGATTCAATTTAACGACTACTATATCAAAATCAAAACCAGTATGTAGCGAACTGGAAAATAACAATAAACAGTGTTGACAGTTTTTACAACAGAATAAAGAAAAATATTAACAAAAAAAAAGAAAAATGCCTTAACAATCTGTTCTGTTGTAAGCAGTTGTTTAAATTTCTCAGTCAATTGACTTCTTACACCCATAATTTTATTTTTGTTTAAAAAATGAACCATAAACTTTATATTTCATTAAAGTATGTTTAAAATGTATAACAAAAGAAATGTTAAGACACTTATATTAAATGTAAAAACGGAATGTTACTATTTCATAAATTGTATACCGTTTTTTGAAAACTCGTTTCATTCATTGTAATGCAGAACAGCTATGTCGAATGTTCATCATTATGTATGTTGAATAAAATGCGCCACAAAATATGCAATTCGAAAAGAAATCTACTACCTAAAATCTAATTATCAGTTTCGAAAAGTGCTTTGAAAGCCAAACTTTCAGTTGCCGAAAACAAAAAAAAACGAAAGAAAGCTAAAGTAGTTTTAAAAAGGGAAACAAAAAGACTGAAACATAAAATAAGAACAAAATAAGTATACATTTTACAATGAAACTAAAGAACATTTAGTGAACATTGTAATGTTGTGCAAGGTGCTCAAATTTTTCTTCCCAAAGAATTTTAAACTAATTTAAATAAACCTTTCCAACTATCTCCAATCTTTCGTACTTCATTGTACTAGGAT
The DNA here is from genome assembly GCA_000956215.1 of Anopheles farauti No. 4. Classification (NCBI taxonomy): domain Eukaryota; kingdom Metazoa; phylum Arthropoda; class Insecta; order Diptera; family Culicidae; genus Anopheles; species Anopheles farauti No. 4. The sequence goes on along the minus strand of JXWZ01002940.1, from coordinate 9,788 downwards.
AAAACTCTAATTGATTTTTTATTATATCATACCACAATCTTGTAACAATAAAAATAGATAGCAGAACCGAATTTGCAGGAAACTAATTTTATATTGTGCACAAAACACTGTATGTCTCGGTTTGTTCCTTAACAACTCCACCATTATGAAGCTACTTTGTAAAATTATGTAATATTATCGCGCTCGCAGGAACAATTAAAAATACTCCCAAACCTCCGCTCCTTTAAATTATCCAAGTCGCTAACTTTAATAATATTAATTACCCTAATGCAAATGCGTCCGTTTAAAATCTAATACATTCTATCATCATGAACACTGCCACCATAACCGGGTTGGTGACACTCGCGACTTTCCAGCGTTTCAAAGTAGTTACTTCACGATAGCTCTTACAAACTAAATCAGCTACATTCTAGCAAAAGTTATTTTACCTCAAATTACCCTAACTCACACTCCAACACACGCGCTCACACAAGCACAATCACATTTGTCGACATGCGGCTTGTAGTCCGTAGAACGGGCAGGCAGGAGACGCTTTTACAGTCGGCAAACTTTTCCTTCCTTCCGACCTCACGCGGGTACTGTGCGGTAATGATTTGCGCTCGCACTAAACTCCGTCCCCGACATTTCCCAAGTAGTGTAATGAAGTGTCGGCGTGTTTCTGCACTTGAACCGCACACGGTCTGCAGCCGAACACACAAGGAAGGAAACGCTAGATCAACGGCAACCGGGGTCGATGATGATCCAATGACTTCTAACATTATTACCTCCGGTGGAAAAGTTACATTGTTACAGTCACGTGTTTTTTTTTCTCTTTTGTGAAGAAGGGGAAGCCCGGCTGGGTGTTAAAAGTTCTCATCGGAGACTGCCGTCGAGCACCCAGTGAAGTTAATTTCTTCGCTCCGTTCGGCGCTGATGGTGACGCTCGTAGACAGTAGCACTCATCGCCAAAAGACGCTTCTGCACACTGCAGACGGAACAGGCTGGGCGTTGAATAAATGATGCACGGTTTCCACCCCGTGCTGTACGGTATGCATCCCATCATCGGTTGGCGCTTGGAAAACTTCCGAAGGTTAGCAGCGCCCACGGTCACGGTCAGGCGATTTTTCTGTTTCTTCTCCCATTCGTTCGACATAAAACCCACCGCCAGCAGAAAAGAATTAACCGTCGGGAAGGAAAATCACCACCGGCGAGTAATGTGGCCACTTCCCGAAATGCCCGTCGCCGAGTAACTTTTGACAAACAGAACAACCAGGACCCTCCCCGAGTTAGACAGTGATTTGGCGTCCCGAAAAAAAAACGGACTTTACTGTGATTGAAGCAATAAAAGCGTGATACTTTTGTTTGGGGAGGATGACCGGCGTCGTTAATATTTTTGTCTCCTCCCAACGACATCCCCTTCAGGCGACGATTTGCACGGTTAGATTTAACGATGTTTTTGCAAGTTACGTTCTTAATAGACCCTCCAGTGTTTGCGCCTACTGCCGGCGAGTCCTTCCTTTGATGGCCTCGAATATGTTCTCTTGCTAGATTTTTGTGTTTTTACTTCATTTTCACATACAGACGGTGGGACGGACACACCGGTTCATTCTTTACGGGGACACATTTGTTATAATTAAATTTTCTGTTTCTCACCATTTGCTGGGTGGAATTTTGGTGTGGTGCAAAACGGTCCACCATGAAACTTTGCCCTCGCCAGGCAGCGCCTTGCCCGTGCCCGGAATGTTCGTCATCGCAACAGTGCCGCAAAAATCTCGCGAACAAGCTCATAATTTGCCTCGCCGTAAAGAGTCCGTTTGCTTCGTTCGCCGGTTTTACTCTTCAGTATATTCTACGCAAACGCGGGTCGACGGTTTTTTTCCGCGTTCACGGTTCGGTGCGTTCTACCAGGCCAAGTTAAAGAAGGCCATACAAACATACTTCCGGAAAAGGAAGGGAAGCTTTCAACTGTTTCATATATAGCGTAACGAACCGTGTAGATTAAATCTGGGTTTATGCTTTAAATCACGTGTCAGAAGCTCCAAAAATCTAATATTTAATCAAGAATATCTTTAATCAAGACCCATTAAAAAATATACAGTAACTAGCAGACAGTGGTCTAGCAGATATACAAAGAAGCAGATTGAGCCTGAAAAATCAGTCAAACAACAATTTATAAGAATTGACCAAAAAATAATGAAAAAGGTTGGATGCTTCCACTTTTGCGACCGTAATTAATATTGCATACAACACGTTTATAACATTTCAGGGCATGAGAAATTTTCTTATTTTTTAAATTTTCTATCCAAACGATATTTGTTAATAAAACCAGTTGAATAAAGGTACAGCATTAAAGCAAGAAGGAAGTATTACCTATGAAGCAAGTAAGAAACTTTTATATGTTGTTAGTATGTGTACGAAAGGTCTTAGTTACGAACTGATTAGATTGGTATGATACCATAATTGGAGTGTTATTTCTGTTCCACGCTTACATTCGTTAACAAACCTTTTTAAAATTGGATTCTTCTTCGTCTAACGCCAGCCGAGATGAAACTCACCATGTTACAGGCTTACCAGATATTTTATACTACCATCATTATTGTTCAAACATAGATAGGCAATTACAATTATTTTTCCTTCAATTTAAGATATTCACACATAATTTTGACACTTTTTTCGCTCAATATGGGTTCGCCCTATAGCTCTAACATGGCTGATTTTCGTTTAATGAGTAATAGTGATCTTGATTTATAATGCGTTTGAATAACATTAAAACACCAAAAAACACACTAAACAAAAGAAATATGTATTATTGCACGATAACCATAACTCTTTCAAAATATTTCAAACTCTTCGACGAATTAACAAAGTATCAACAAAATGTTTGCAAATATTACACGGAACAAGCAACCATTTGTCAACCTATATAGTATTTTTTAGCATCAATTTATACAATTTTGTTTTATGATTTTGTATGCTACAATATAAGTTTTGTTAAAAAAAAATATGATCGAATACAAATTTTATTAATTTCCATAAAAACGTTTTGAATCAATAGCCATTAAATCGTTTAATGCACCAACATTTCATGCCCTCGTATTAATTATGCCATATTTGGAGCATAATTACAATTTGCACATTATTTATACAACATTCAAAAATTACCACTTCAAATCTACAAACACAAAACATTCGTATCAATCAAACCAATCACACGGGTTCGCTCACGTTCCTACGCTCGATTGAAAATGCACGCGTTTTCCCACACCGGTTAGTTTAATTAAATTTAAATTACTATCCCAAAACTAGCATACACACGTACACAAAGCCTATGATAACTAATCGACGGATTTTCCCGGATGCGTGCGGTCTCTTCCAACCACAGAACCGTTGGTGCCATGTACCGTGGAGCGCGAGTGAAGTGTGCCAGGATTTATGGGGATCATTATTAAGCGACACGAACCACCCGAAGGCCTACGAGGAGACTGCGGGCGATAGTTTCCCCAATCCTCACCAGGCTGAGTCGGTGATAAAGGTGTGAAGCGTTGAACATGGAGGGCGGGGGGGAGGAGATTGCGGAAGTGTGTAATTAAAAATGGTTAATGTTTTCCGACAGCACATTAGAGACCATGTGGCGCTGTGAATACACACAAGTTACAGGTTGAATTCTAAGCGGTGCGTACGTTTGTGGTGAATTAGTGCTAACGTGCATTAAAGATATGACTTTTGCACCGGAGCTTTTCAATTTACACGAAGAACACCCTTTTTCTTCTATTGGTTAGATAAAATTGATGTAAAATTTTATTCAATCATATCAACGTGTCTTAAATTACAATACCAATCCAAAGCAATGCTTCAATTATTTCTATAATCACCGACACCTTAAATAGAAAGACCATTAGCCAATCGGATCAACAATAAAAAAAAATCCCGTCGGATTTACTTCTATGAACTTACCATCCAGAAGAGAAACACCAAAAATTACTCATTATAAACCCTTATTTTCGTTTTTTAACTCAGAAATCCGAGGATAGAGCTAGGAAGAATAAATTACCTCAAAATTGGGAACCATGTTCGCACATCAACTGGTTCAACGAGACGATTTCTTATTTACTTTATTTTACTTCAAATTATGTTACACACTATTGTCTCAGCAAATATATTTTTATATTTCATCAATACTTTTATTGAAATTTAATTGTAATATTTACAATCATTTTCTTAAAAACAACGATAAATATCAAGTTGTTTAATAACGTATGAGACTCAACTTATGAATCATTCTGTTATAAGTCTTAATATGTTTTTTTTTTTGTATAAAAAACGATAAAATGGAAAAAATCTATATTTTTACCAATACACATCATCATATTACTAAATCATTTATGCGAATCATTTATGCATTTTTATAAGATCTATTTAAAAAAAAATGTTTCTGTATTGTTGCATACAAGAAATTAGTACCAAATAATCACATTACTCAGTCAACAAAACTATCTCACATGTTCCACAGAATATCACATCCCGTATTCAATGAACTGCAACGCTAAATCGAATCCCTTAAGAATCAATCCGGGTTTCAGCTTGACAATTCGATCGCACCTCCCGAAATCTTCTCCCAAAAGATAAATCATCCCGCGCCAGCATGTCTGCAATCGGGGCGAGCGAGAAAAATGGCCGCAAAACATAACACATAAGCCTTCAATATTCGATTCGTCGAAGCCGGCTTTCGGCTCACCTTCCTCGCGTGCCGAGTGTGTTGTTTTATTAGATCAAAATCAAATCGAGCTTCGTTTCCGTCCCGTTCGCCCGGCTATTGTTTTCGATACGTGTCACATTTTTCTCATCAAAGGTCGAATAAAAAGCCCATCCCAGAACCGTTCGTGGTGGCTCCCACCGGAAGGACAGGAAATCAATTTCCTCCGTTCGGTGCCACATGGCCACACGGCCACAATACTTATCGTCTCGTAGCGCACCGTGCGATGAGAATTCAAATGATTTTTATACAACCATTTTCCGCACAGTTTGGTCTCGTTTGATAAGCGAACGAAACCGGGACGGGTTTCTTCGTGCCGGCTGCCACCGAACGATTACGATCACGGTAGAAACACGGCGAGCGCATCGACAGACGCTCCCGTCTTATCCGGCCGGTTGCAGCTCACGGTGGAGAAATAAAATATTCCAATCGCTTGTCCACACGAACGACATTCATTTTCGCAATATTTATCAGCGAGATGGCGTCGTCGTTCGGATCAAGGTAGAGCCGCGTTCCAGGACATCCGATCGGTGCCATTTCCGGTCCGTCGGCTTGTTCTGTCCTAGGCGTGTGTCGTTTGAATTTCATTTTGATAGAAACTTGTCGATCAAACCGTCACCATCTGACGGAAGATAGAGTAGGCCATGAGAATAAATAAAAATCAAATCATTGTTCGAGAACCGCGGCTAGTGGTTGCTTCGTTAGTTTAGATGGAGAGAGATATTTGTCTTAAAAATGATTTTTTAAGATGCTATAATAAAGTTTCACATATGGTCTTTCGAACATTTAAATTATCTCGAAAATATTTTGGCTCCAAAGAGCCAACAACTTTCTAGCGCTCGTTTTACCGAGAAGCAATCCATACGTTTCTGCCACCCCAAATTAGGCTCATACAGATCCTTAAACTCATCAGCAAAACAGATCGATTGTGCACCACCGAAGCCACCGTTGCGATACGAATCATCCATAAGCAATGGGAAAGAAAGTTCATCTACATAGATTTCCCATTTGCATACATTTCCAGTGTCATCCCCGATAACCTTCCACCGAGCCGTACGAAGCACCTTGCTCACATTTGAAAGCCTTACAGTCGCTACAATGTGCCTACCGAAGCGTCACCATACGTGGAAAACACCTCGCACATCGGCATTCGGTTGGGTAAAAAGTTTGCCACGGCCAAAAGGCAGCAGCCCGGAGGCCCAAATTGTTTTCCAAAGCAATGCGTTCGCGAAAAACAACAACATGCAGGTGGCCCATGCGAAACCAAAGCATCTTCCACCATCAACAACACCATCCAACTTGATTACAACCAAAAACGCCGCATGGAGGGCGAGAGTTCGGTGAAGAATCTTCCCAAAAATGTCTCCTCCACACGAGCGTAGGAATATCAGCGATAAATTTACCGTTCCCCTTCGCGGCTTCGCTCCTCCCGCAAATGCAAACAAAAAAAAATAAAGAGACAATGCCCGGTAATGGGTGCTGGGATTGCGGCTCAAAATAAAATCTCCAAAACAACATCACAACCTGTCAGACGTGCTTTCGAAATTGTTTTATACGATTCTCCATATTTCGACGGCGAGCTTTCAACAGCGAGTCGTAAGTCGCATTCTGCAGGTGCTTTCCTGCTGTGTTGTCACCCAGGTAACCGCCCTTGAAACAACACGAAACGAAAGGCTCAAAATGGAGCAATAAAATCATTGCATTGATTAATTCATTGCCGTTGCAAATTTACAGCGAATGATTGGACGTATTGACGTGGGGATACTATTTTTAAGCGCTCTCGTGCCAGTTGTAAATGCGAAAAATGTGTTCAATTATGGGTGGATTGTTAAAACTCAAACATTATATGCGACTCCATTTTAAACCTTTTATAATGTTTTTCTCGTTCACCAGGCTTGTGTTTGTTGCGGGGTCGTCAAGCCGATCGTCCCGATTGGTACTTGACACGACCCGTGTCACGAAACAACTCAACCCCATCTCCTCCAACTAAATGGAAATAAATGGTAATGATCCATCTCAACAAAAAAAATCATTTCAGAGTATTATTTTCAAAAAAGATTATACGCACACATACTAATTACGGCTGTTCAGGTTAGGTGCGGATTATGAGACTGAAGGCTACGAGAAAGCAACATATACAGAAATTAATATAAAGAAGAATCAGATTCTAGCACAACCAATTCGGTAATCTATTCTCAGCTTTTTTATTTATTTCGTTCGTATTAGGGTGACAGAGCAGTTTCAAAGAATATATATTGAAACAATCAGTAGAGCGTTTGACTATGACTCAGTTTTAACCTTCTCCATGAAGAATGCCAGCAAGCATAATCACTCATCAGATTATACTAGTTCACTAACATGCTTTGCAGCACATTTAATGGAAAAATAAACTTATGTACATACAAATTTTTTAAAGCATATTAAGTTAACCTTTTTTTTTGTTAGTTGTTGTTTACAAAACAACAAAAAAATCTTCAAACAAAGTAGTGGCGAATGGCTTTATTGTACTTTACTTGTTGTTTTTATTGAGATTGGATCAGATATTCTAAATAAGCTTTAAAACAGTTAATACTTGATTAAAGGCAAGATTACGATTCGGAGAGAGTTTCGATCAATTATGATTCCGTCGAACCAAAACGTTTCTTTGTTTATTTGTTTCTATTATTTCATACTTTCTAAATTTATGTAATAAGCCGTCTACTAGAATAATTCAATAGAGAGGTTTCTAGCTATGATTTTGAGATATGAGGATTTAGTTATTTCAACAGCATGATTAGTTTTTAAACATTATAATTTGATTTAGATAGTTCTATACAAAATATATGCTTCTAAATGTTCACTATTTACGGTTCTATAAAAAAAACTGTATGCTACTTTAATAAAAACATGCTTCAAATGTTTAAATATATCTGCTGTTAACAATCTCTTGGTTAATTTTTCCTAAGTTATACTATCTCTTGGTGCCGATTTTTTTTTTTCTATTACAAAAATGAGTAGATTTGTAAACCAGTTGTCTTACCAGTTTTGAAAACTAAAAAATTGATGCATATATTATTTGTCTGCTATAAAAAGGGTACATTTTGTAATTCAAAACATAAACACTGCTACTGGCAGAATCATTTATCAATTTCGCTGTCTTTCAAACATATTCATAATAATAATATCATATCATACACAATCATTCATCCGATGCTTTTGTTTTTTTTTATTTCATTCTGAATCCTTTTCCAGACCGCGGCGTACGGCGTTCATTAGTTAACTACCTTTCGTTCCAGGGAAGCAAACTCGTTAGGACCACACACCACCGGCCCGAAATGTGAACGTTAAAACACATTTCAACAGTCCCGTCCACCTTCGGTCAACCGATGCCGTCCGCACCGGTGGAAAACTACTCGGAACTCGGAAAGATTTATGCTCACCCATCCATCTATTCGCTCATCCGGCCCGTCACGGCTCGCCATCCATCTCGAATGTAACCACCGCCGGACCTTTGATGTAACAACACGAACGCTCTCTTCGTTCTCTCTCCTCCCTCCCCCCGTCCCGAGAGGGAATCCCACAGCGGAACAGCCGAAACATAATCGCACGTGATGGGACCACGTTTGCCACTTTTCTGGTCGAATTATTCACACATTCACGGACGGGCGGCACCGCCCGGTTTGGGTAGCGGGGGTGAGAAAAACCTCCCACCATCAGGATCATAGTTTCGTGCGGCGAAAAAGGGGTCAGCGAAGGATTTACATTGCCTCACACACACACACATGCGCGCGTGCACACGGGCGAAAAAGCCTGCCCCTGTCTGAGTTCGTAAACTTTTGACCAAATTTTGTGAAAGGATAAACCAAACACAGACACACGCACAAAAGGGGCAGCATAGCTTCGGAGTAAACCACAAACAAACGTGTTCCGGGCCATTCAAAGCCAGGTTGGGCTGCTGCTGGTGGCACGCATCACATACAACGACGAAAAAAAAACCTCCCACCCACTCACAAACCGCAATCGTACACACGCGCTCACGGTGTGGCTCACGGGGCCAAAAAGGGTTCCACCGCGCGAGACGCTCGGGTCTTCCTAGAAACGACCGAGCTGGAAAACATTCCATACGACAAAACATGCGGCACACGTCAAAAAAAAAAATTAACACGCCGTCTAATTTGGTGCGTGTTTATTTTCGGGTTCCTCGATCTAACCCCCACCCTCCCCAAACGGGGGTAGGGGCGAGGGAAGGGGGATTCAGAGTATAACGCGACACGCACTCCGAAACCGTAGGTAGTAAAGGGAGTTTGTTTGGGGTCGCGAACATTAGCAACACGCTGCCGCTGCAACAAAAGCGCCGTCCATATTAAACCCACAAAACTGGGCGCTTGTTTATGTGTGTTTGTGAGTAGACAACCTTCATTTCCCGACCTCCCCCCTTTCCCCCTTCCCTTCGAAATGGGTGGGTCGGTTGGTTACTAATGGCATACCCAGACACCGACGTTGATGGGGCTTTGTGGGGGGATGAGTTGAGCTCTTAGTTTGCTAAACCCAACCCACCGGGAATCCATCAGATATCAGCGGGAAAAACACATCATCTCGCCGCGTTTGGAAGCGCAACATGCAAACTTCCACCCCTCCCCAAAAAACCGCCGCAAGACTTTTGCCACCCTCCCCATTTGTTTGCGGCGCTGCGGGTGGATTTCAATCGTGCCAAAGTTATGATCACGTGTGAGATGTTCACTGTGCACCAGGCGACCCGCCGCCGAGTGTTAAGCTGGGTTAACTAAGCGTCGCTAATTGATTATAATCCTCCAGGTCGGAGTTGGGGACGAACATTCCACACCGAAACAGCCCGGAGTGGAGGCTCCGGACGCCGGTGGGAGGGGGATGCCACCGTGTTTTAAAACCGATTGAAACCGCGCTGCTTTTGTGTGCCATCCAATCCCCACGATCCCCAATTAGTACGCCGTTTTTTGCGGTTGTTTGGATTTGGCAACCCACAGACGGGTGGCGGTGGCTGTTTTCCGGTGTGCCGAAAAAGTTGCCCGCCGAGATGGTCCAAAAATAGACGCAAATT